>CM021105.1:263018383-263151476 GCA_007115665.2 Sequoiadendron giganteum
GATCTACAAGTCATCATTCTAAGTTCAGGCATCTTAAACCAAAAGCTTTCAAGATACACATTTTGGCAATTCAGAAGAATAGAAACAAGATAGTGGCAAACTTTTATAGACACACTTCAAGGTATAGTCCATAGTTATATGCTTTATTTTGGAGTCAGAACCTTGGTCTCTTCCATGATACTGAGCTTCTCTCGTACAATCCAGGTCTGTAAAGTGAAATTACCTTAGACTTATCAAAACAAAAGCTCAAATGATCTCACGCAAAGTAAAGATCCCCATACGAAATTCAACTGGTCATCACCATAGACATTGTAGCACAAACTCAATCAACAACCGTATTGAGGCAATAGAAACAAATTGTTGATAAACTTTTACGAACGCACTATAAGAAGAAATCTCAACCTATACACGTTCTTCACAAGCTAAAATATTCAACTTTTTGAATATCCATAAGATTTCTAAAAAAATAAAATCATTGATTCCTTAGGATTGGAACATTTTTAGAGGTCTAGCATCATTCTTGCTACCATGGTCTTGGAAAACATAGATTCGTTCTAAGTCAACATTGGGTCAAACATCTCATCCACCCCCTTCACCACATTTCATCCTTCACCTCATCTATCTTTGCAAAATTTTAAATACATCAACACTTTGGGACTTAAAGCCTCAAACCAACTTGCTACCTTATCTACTTTGTATGTGAAATGTATCCTTTTCCATGCAATTAGTTAAGATAGTTATCATATGTGAGCTAGTTTATCTTGAAGGTCACAAGTCTACCCAAAAGATTTCTAAGTTCATTATCATCCTTTATTCTAACATCACAACATCAAACTTAAGTCAAAAGTGTTGTCCCAAAATGCTTGCAGAGATCACTTCCCACATCACCCATATTTTCATCCCCCATCACCATCATTGCTCCAAAAAGACTTAGAACATCCCTTTTACCTAATTTTGAGTCCACTAGAGAGTTCAAACATCATAAATCTCAACACAACTCTCCCATCAGTGACCCAAAATTTATGGTAAAAATGAGATCACAACACAAGAGAATCATGGAAAAAGAAAAAGTTACATTTACCTCAAGTGATCCAAATCCTTTAGAATTTGATCCTAGAAGTTAGGTTACACCATCACAACAACCATCATCTCCTTCAAGACCAGATGAAATCAAAGACATCACCAACAATCTGTTTGAGCTCACTAGGGAAAAAAATTTAGAACATCAATCCTTTGAAAGTGTAGCTCCTAGCTCTCCAACGTTTGTAGCACAAGATTTCATAACTCCATCAAAAGGGCTAAGTCAAACTTACATACCTAGTCTTGCAACTAGCCTTGCTAAAGATTTTGGTCACACCTTACCATTCGAAAGTAATACACTTTACGGTACTCTTGAAACCAATCCTCCTCCTCCCACCACCGTTTGGACACCTACCTTTGGTGCTCCTCCTATTCTTAGGGATCTAAAATAACTACACACTCTGCTTGAACTTCACTATTCCACCACCACTTCAAAATTTTGAGGACACCCTTCTTCATCTACATCTATGAGTACCACAAGTGTACCTACCATCTTGAAAAGTGGTACAAACCAAAAATATCAAAACAATACATAGGGCAAGTCAATACCATATCACAAAATCAACCCTGAACGCAACTAGCGACATCTCTATCCAAGCCTCTAGTGGGTTCATCCATTCCATCTACCATTACCACATCATCTCCTATCAATCCACCTCAAAGAAATCCCTTGGTTACAAGTTTTGTCAATCCTGGGTTTACCTTGATTATAAATCCTTTGTTTACATCTTTTACTCAAGGTCCTAGTGTGTCATTCCCATTGCAAAATTTAATGACATCATCTTTTGCAACAACTCTCTTTCCTATACCAAGTGAATCAAGATCTCAAAAACACATTCCTCCACCTCATTCTACCATATTGCAAGGAATGATAAACCAAGGGAATCCTTCACCTTTCATTACCAACCCACTAACCACTCAAAATATCAATATACCTAATCCTTCGTATATGTCTTAATAACTACCTGATCCCACATTGCAAGCACATGCCTTAGCCTTACAACACGCACAACAAACTTACCAACAAGCCATACAACAACAACAATAACAAGCAGCGTTAGCACAACAAGTCACCTTAGCAACTCAACAAGCAACCTTCACTCAACAACAACAATAAGCACAACAAGCATCCTTAGCTCAACAACAACATCAAGCTCAACAAGCAACCTTAGCACAACAACAACAACAACAACAATCAACTTTAGCAGCACAACAACAATAACAATAACAAGCCTATCAAGCCTCCTTAGTAGCACAACAACAACATCAGGACCAATAGCAAGGCGTCACGACACAACAGCAACAACAACAACAACAAGCCCTAGTGGCGTAACAACAACAAGAAGCTCAACAAAAAGCCTTACTAGCTCAACAGTACGCCCAACAACAACAATAAGGTTCCTATTTTCCTCATATGAACATCATCAATCCAAACACAACAGGAACATATTCATCACTTTCAAAAAATCTCACACCTTCATATACCCCATATAACTCATCTCTCATCCCACCATATGTTCCTCCACCCAATCTGCAAGATGATATCGCATCACAATTAAAAGCACATTCACAAGAAATGCAGGACCTTTGCATGGGAAAAACCAAGAAACCTCATACACACAACTTGTGTCCTTACCCATTTGATCGAAACATAGCAATGATACCATTCCCTCTAGATTTTGAGATCCCTAAATTTGAAAAATACAAAGGGAGAGGAAGTCCCATAGACCACATCAAATAATTCAACATCATGTGTATGGAAGTGGCTTACAATGATTCATATCTAATGCGCCTCTTCCCTCGAAGCTTAATAGGCCATGCTATGGATTGGTTTTCTCATTTGCCTCCTGGTATCAAAACTTTTCAGGAAATCACTAACAAATTCATCGATCACTTCTCGTTCAATCTCGACTTGGACGTTAGTCTAGAAGAGTTGTACACTCTAAAAAAAAATCCAGAGGAAACCTTCACAAATTTCTTACAACGATGGAGACAAAGAGCTAGTAAAAGCAAGTGGTCTCTTCCTGATGAACAACAAGTGGGAATCATTATATCCAACCTTGATTTGAATCTATCATTCCACTTAAAAATGTAATGCATCACATCTTGTGATGAGCTTGTTCCAAGGGCCCTTAACATTGAAAGAGCCTTAATCTCATAAGGAAATACTCAAGCTTACAAAGAAAACTGTCCTTCAACTAGTTCAAATGAGAAGCCTCGTGTATGGGCTAAAAGTAAAAATGTAACAAACAATGGTGTAGTGGATGCTAAGGTCATACTAAGCGCTCCTAGACCCAACAATAATCAAGTTGTTGATATCCAACCAGCTGTGCAACAAATGGTACCACCTCAGAACAATCAGGTAACAGGAACAACTACCCCAAACGCAAGTACACATAGTTATCGGAGCCTATTGAAACAATCATGAAGAAATTGGTAGAGTCAAATTTGATAACACTTCCTAACTTTGAAAATTACCAAGAACCCTAAGAAAAACCACCCTGGTACAACGAGCATGATCTTTGTGAATTTCATAAAATCAAGGGACATAAAACAACAAATTGCATGAAACTCAAGAATATCATCCAATATCTTATAGAAAACGATACCATATCTATGGAGGTACCTGTTGGAAACCAGGATCTCAAGATATACAAGAATCCTATGCCTGATCATAGCAAAGCTAACAATAATGGTAAACCTAAGGATTACACCAATGTTCAACATACTTATTCCAATGTAGTTGCTTCCTATGATAGTGTTATCACTGTTGTCACCATCAAATGAGCTAGTACGAAATGTGGAGTCACCACACAACATGGCAAGATAACCGTTCAAGGAGTTTCCCCAGCTCAATCTAGGACACAACCCACTTTGCTCGCATCTAATCCTAGCAAGTATAATCTTGTAGATCAACTTAAACAAACCCCCACTTAGATACAAATTTTGGAACTCCTAAAATTATCTCCTGCACATAGGGAAATACTAGAAAAAGCCTTATCTGAGTCCTCTATTCCTGAGAACATTGATACCGATCAGTTTCAAGCCATAGTAGGGCACATCGCCAGCCATCTTTTTACCTTCTCCAAACAAGATTTACCATCACAACCATCTCATAACCGTGATTTGCACCTTGAGGTGGTCATTCATAAAAACAAGGTCAAAAGAGTCTTGGTAGATGGAGGTATTGGTCTAAACATTTGTACCCTACAGTTGATCAAGCATCTAGGCTATTCAAAATATACTATTGTAAAGACAAAGAGTACCACCATCAGAGCATACGACGACCAAGAATGGGTATCACAAGGAATCATATCACTCCCCATCCAAGTGGGACCTCTTATTGCATAAACTACATGCCAAGTACTTGATCTTGATCTTTCCTATAACATTTTAATTGGTCAACCTTCGATCCATGCTTTGAAATCTGTAGCCTCAACCTATCATCAGTGTGTGAAGTTTCCTTTTGAAGGCAAAGAAATCACTATCCATGGAGATCCTGAGCCTTTCTACTATTGCAAGAGCCTTGAAGCCAAGTTTTATAAGATCCCACAAATACGCAAAAATGATGAAGGACCTACACCATAAAGCTCATTTTTTGACCCATCATCTCTAGCCTCTACCTCAACATCATAAGAACTTCTTGTCAAAAGTATACTCGATGTCAAGGCAGTAATCCAAGATGATGGGTGTGGAAGCTACAAAATATTGAAAGACACCTTTGTCTTGGGAGAGTTACCAATTTCTCCTCAAACACATGGGAAATTGACATCTAGCACCAAAGAACCATAAATTATCAAAATGGTAGCTACTACCTTCACCAAATGGGGAGATTTGAATCAAGAAGACGTCCATGAGAAAGATATCTCTAAACTCCTCTATCAAGATGAGCGACTTGTTCCTGTTATTCCCATGGAAGATGACAACAAAGGTCTACAACTAATACAAAGCATGGGGTATAACAAGAATGAGAAAATAGGACAGAATGACAATGGTTTACTAGAACCCATCATTCTTGAGAAGCGACTAAAAAATCTTGGCTTAGGTTATACTACTAGAAAGGTCACACTTATGGGAAAAGGTATTGCTGGAAAACAAGTTAAGGCTTCCTCTTGGTCACCTACATCACGTGATACTACCTTAGATGACTTCCCCCTTGATATGGGTGACCTATTTGAGAATAACACCCTCTTCATGATATCCATAACATCCTTTGTCTCAAATAACCAACCAACTGAAATACACCTGGTATACCCACAACTCATTGACATTGGACCAACAAAGACCACCGGTTCTACATTTATTCGAAAATGATGAAGCAATCTCATAATTCATGGGACTCTGAGACAACTGATCATGGTCAGATCACAAAGCAGGCTTTGACATAGAGCTTGATATAAGGGCATACTATGGGGAGACGATTGAATCCTTCAGTCACAAAATAAATGAAGCACAATTAACTTGTAGATCCTTGAGTGAAAACTATATGCACGCAAAAATGGTTTGAGCATCATATTAATTAAATAATTTCTATTTGATTAATGTTCTTAATTCCTCTCCTATTATAAATAAATTGTAAAATTTATTTATATGGTTCATATTCTAATTCTTCCTTTCCAAAATTCACCTTCTTTCTAAAATTAATTAAAAGGACAAATTAATCAATTTGTTATTTAATTGATTTTCCCTCTTCCTTTTAAATTTGAATTTTTAAATTCAAATTGGCATATTCTTCTAAAATTGGTTTAAATGCACAAAGGAATTTATTTGTCATTTTACTAATTTACCCTCTCCTATTAGATTGAATTTTTAATTCAATTTAAGCACATTTCTACAACTCTCCTCCAACTCACCTGCCACCTCATCATGTGTCTCACAAAATGAATTTTTATAAATTGGAAAATATGAAATTATCTCCAACAAATTTACAACCAATTTTGAACTAACTGAGACACATGGCTCCTCCTTCTCTGTGATTCCTTTTAACACTTGGAAATTTGTCTTTTTGAAGGGAACCATCTCCCTGATTCCCTCTAACCTCCTGATGCTCTGTTGTTGATTTTGTAGGATCACAATCATGATCGTCCGTTGTCGCCACATCACCTTGAGGCTTAGAAAATATATAAATAGGACCCTTTGCTACAAATTCTCAACATGAAGATTTGGACAAGTTTATGCTGCTGAATTTTAGTGCATTTGTGAGAGAATTTGGAGAGCATTTTAGATTAGTTTTGCATTTTTAGCTCATTTTAGTGTTATAATGGCATTCTCATTTTAAAAGCTTATTTCATTCCATCTTCCATTTAGCATTTACATTTGATCATCATCATCATTTTCAACACTTATATTTTAGTATCATTCCATCCTAGGATCATTTAGTTTCTATGCATCAAATATTGGAAAATCCAAAAACATAAGCATGTAGATTTCATTGTAGCATCTCGTATCTTGAGTTGTCAATCTTTGCAGGTTAATGTGCAACAATAATAAGATCTGAGAGCATAATTTGCAAGATTCCTTGGGATTAGAGAACCATGGAATGAGTTAGAAGGAAAGCTGTAGTTTCATTTATGTTATTTTTTATTTCCTTTTAAGTAATGCATTTCATGAAGGTGTGTTATACTGACATTTCAGGACATATTTTATACCACACATAAATTGGCGCTCACTGTGGGGCCTAGCCTCGTGATTTAATTGATTTTCTGTTGATTTTTATTTTGTAGGTTTCGTCAAAGTATCTGAAACAGCGCATACAAATTTTTCTGCAACGCGTCTGGCTCTTGTTTTGGCGCATCCGATTACTTGTTTCGGTGCATCTAGTTATTCTTTCAACACGTCTGGCTCTTGTTCTGGCATGTCTGGAGTTTCCTTCAGCGCTTTCAGATTTTATTTCAGTGCGTCAGGGAGTTTAACTTTAGTTATGTCATTTTTCAGTTTCAACTCATTCAGTTTATATTTTAGTGCAATCAATAGTTTAGCATATTCGGTATGATTTTTAGCACATATGGTTGTTGTAATGGCACATCTGGTTTTTATTATGATTTTTCCAGATTCCCAAAACTGATTCGATGTTTTTTTGTTTTCAAGTACCTTTTTCGTAGTCAAAGACCTTGCTGAAACACCTAAAAGACCATTGTTAAAGAAAGATGGACTAAAACTACTAATAGTTGTCTGTAGGGTTAAATCTAGTTGTTATTTTCCTTTGGCTAAAATAGGAATCTAGCATAACTAAGAAGGTTAATTTACAACCATGTTTGTTGTGTTTGGAATGGTTGGTGAGTATGCTCTCCCCTTAACTGGGTGATCATAAATCTAGAACCATTCACTTTCTTTTTATTTTTAACCTTAGAGGGCCTACCTCCTTGCTTCGAAAGGAGGGAATGACCCAACCGGTAACACACTCTAAGTCGAGTGACTTCCAATTGGGATATAAATGCGAGTTCTCAAGGAAAGTTTGAGTATCATGATCACCATTCTGACAAGAAGCGCAACAATGGTATCTTGTCGAATGGATGGTGCCCCATGAATGAAAAGTCCTTACTAAAACCCCTTTGTTGTAGTTTGCCAAAAATTACCTTATCTATTCTTTGGTGCAACAATGATCATTGCGAAGGCACCCACATTTTTGCAATTTTTAGTAGAAATGATCAACTTGCCATGGGAGATTTATGGGAATTGGAGGCTTGGTTGGCCTGAGAAGTGAGTGCACTATAAGGGGGAGCCCGTGTAGCCAAGCTTCTGGATTTATTCGCTAAAAATATGTGGTTGGAGTAAAATCCGCATGGGATCCAAAATAATACAATCTTACACAGCCTAGGAAACATGCTTGTTTGATGTGTTTTACCAATGTGTTTTTAAAGCGATTTGAAAAAAAAACATCACACAAACCTATCCAATTATTGATTCAAAAGAAAATTCAGCCCAAGCAGTCCAAATTCAGTGTCAGAAACCTGAAAATTCTATCAAACTATCAAAAACCAGAAAACACTTTCTAGTTTGGCGCATCTGCTGCCTATTTCAGTGTGTTCATACCATTCTCCAACACATTCATTTTTTTGTTTTAGCGCATCTCTCTTACACATTCCCAGCATATGCTCTTGCAACGCATCCATACCCTATTTTGGCGCATTCAGACCATTCTTGAACGCATCCATACCCTGTTTTGGTGCATCCATAACTTTATGCGGTGCATCTAAACCATTTTGTAGCGCATCTATACCCTGTTTCATCGCATCTGGTGAATTTTTAAGAAAAAACCCGAATTTAACTTTATTTCTGTCAATCAACATTCAATTCAGACTTTCCCCCTTAAACGGTACCTTTTCATCATCCTAAAGTTAATGTTGAGGGATTGGAAATCAATTAAATTTGTCAAGAAATCCCTTGCCAACAGGATCAAGAAACCAAAGAAACCCCTTAACTTTAAGAAACTTTTGAAAAAGAGAAGCTTCTTGTACCAAAGTAGGAAAGTCTTGCTTGATTATCGAACCTTCATCCATCGATATCACGACTTTGATAGAGGGTATACTGACGATTTTGCATTAGAACCTTTATCTTCACAAGCTTATTATCAACGAAGAGCTCTTTCACAAAGACATAATCATAGTCAACCAATTCGCCATTCTTTCATTCCTCAACCAACAATTCAATATTCCAATCATCCCAACCAATTTCTGCAATAGATCCAAATCTTCTTGAAACTAGCATTCTCAAGTGAGAATCCCTCATCTAAATTTTGATCAAATATCTCAAAGCGCCTTCTTTATCACATCAAATTTTTGATTTAGCAGCTGCATTTCACCATCAAGATTTATCATCCTTCCTCTCGAAATAAAGCTTGCTTAACCAGATTTTCAAATCAACCCCTTTAGCACTCTCAAAACTTTGGCCAAATATTTAGAGCATCATCATCACTTGTATGCCCATCCAAACAAGATCTCAAAAGAAGAAACTTCAAGAAAAAGGAATTGAAACCTGAGATAACATGGCTGAACCCGAAGTAAACCCCTTTCATGAATACCATCAAAACGAAACTGATGAGCTAAATGAAGAAGATGTCCAACATGCCCAACAAGACCCAAAATTCCATAAATTTTTAGAAAAGGTTTTTGAAAAGGATGGAGAAAGATACCTTTTGATGTTGGTAAACAAAGGAGTCAAGTTACCCGATGATTTTGATATTAAAAAAATGAAAAGAAATGCAAAGAAAGCAGAAACCGAGACCCAAACTGAATCAAGCAATGAAGTGAAAACTAATGATCCCATGGACGTTTTGAAACAAAAAATCCAAACTCTTCAACAACAAATGTAGAACATGCAAACCGGAACTACTAAGAGATATTCCATACAAGATATAGGTCTATATCCATTCGATCAAAGCATTACTATGATACCATTCCCTAAACATTGTGAATTTCCCAAATACGACAAGTATAATAGAAAAATTGATCCGATAGATCATGTAAGGGAATTTTGAACGACGAGTCTTGAGTTTTCCCATGAGGATACATATTTCATGAGATTATCCCATGTAGTTTGGGAGGACAATGCATGCAGTGGTTCTCACAATTGCCTTCAGGGATTAGGTCTTTTGAGGAATTAGTAAACAAGTTCATTACCCAATATTCATATAATATTCAACATGAGATCACGATGAAAGACCTTTGTAATGTGAAACAAAAGAAAGGAGAATCATTCCTCGTATTCTTACAAAGATGGAGAAGGTTATTCGCAAGATATCCCCGACCCATACCAAAAAAGGAAAAGATAGAAGTATTCATTGATAACCTAAATCCTGACATGAGTTATAGACTTGACTTACAATGCTCTCCAACCTTTAAAAATTGATTGAAAATGGAATCAAGATGTCCTTTACCATCGAGGTCTTGATGAAACTCTTTTGCGATGCCTAGAAAATGATGAGTCTGAAACAACTTTACGCAATGTCCATAAGGGTATTTGTGGCACTCATTCAAGTGGTCTAACCCTCACCAAGAAACTCTTTCATTTGGGATACTACTAGCCGACTATGGAGAGAGAAGCCTTTCGATTTGTCAAAACATGTAGGAAGTGTCAGATACATGGTAATCTCATTTAGGCACTTGCGCAAGTGTTACAACCCTTTGCATCAACATGGCCATTTTGTCAATGGGGGTTGGATCTTGTGGGTAAAATTCACCCACCATCTAATGGACACAAGTTCATTATCACATCCACAAAATACTTCACAAAGTGGGTTGAAGTCGTACCTTTGATCACCATAAGAGGGAAGTAGATCTCCTAATTCATCCTGAACTACATCATTTGCAAATATGGTATCCCTCAATCCATTGTCACCGACAATGGGAGACCTTTCAAGAATCAGGACGTACAAGAACTTTGTGAAAAGTTTCATATCCAGCATCGATTTTCTACACCCTACTACCCTCAAGGGAACGACCAAGCTATGGCCTCTAACAAAACCATCTTGAAGATCCTAAAGAAAACCGTCAACTATGCTAGACATGACTGGCATACTCAACTAAATCCTGCTTTGTGGGCCTATTGTACAAGTATCTGTACCCCCACAAGGGCCACACCATATGCCCTCGTCTATGGATCTGAGGTCGTGATAGAGATACCATCACTTTGTGTGTCCTTGAAAGGTCTCATCTCAGATGAAGATTACCGTGTGTCTAGGCTGCAAGAGCTAGAATTGCTAGATGAATGTCGCCAGCTTGCAGTAGATCACTTGAAGGCATATCAACAACGAATGTCCCAAAGCTACAATCAAAAGGTCAAACCAAGGAAATTTCAGATAGGTGATCTATTACTAAAGGAAAATCCCCATAATCAGTAGGATTGAGAGAAGAAGGGGAAGTTTGAGATAAATTGGTTGGGTCCTTTTGTTGTTCTTTCAGTATTCAGATCAATGGCATACCAATTATCAACACCAAAGGGGGATTTATTTGAGGAACCGATGAACAACCTTCACCTGAAGAAGTTCTATACTTGATGCAGCTAGTGCATGTTTAAAAATCTTGAAAAAATTTAAAAAGAAAAAAAAGTCCTAAAAAAATTATAAAAAGCAGAAAAAGTCCTGAAAAAATCTAAAAAGCATAAAATGTCTTGAAAAAATCTTTAAAAAAGCAGAAAATGTCTTGAAAAAATGGTCGCCCTGATGAAAACCTGGCAAACAGGCATCTTGGTGACAAAAATAAAAATAAAATTAAAATTAAAAAAAATACAAAAATACAAAAAAGGTGAAATATCAAAAAAATCGGTTGCCTTGATGAAAACCTGGCGAACAAGCGTCTTGGTAACAACAAAAAAATTATATAATCTGAAAAGTGCAATAAAAAAAAATGGTGAAAACCTGATAAACAAGCGCTATTTGTGATGGGTCTGCTTCTCTGTCTTTTTGAGCTTGTGTTGATTGTCCACTTCTGTCATCCTTGCGCATTCATGCATATCTTACAGCGAGCTTCATGTCTATATTCGGCTAACACAGTCGTCCCACTCTGGCTTGGTTTTCGTTGTACATATCCATAATAATTTTGCTTTGTTCTCACCGGGGGCAAAATCCTGATCTCACTGAAGGCAAATCACCGTTGATCATAAGTTAATAGGCAAACAATCAGTAAACCGTAACATCAAAACAACAATCGCAATGACCATTTCAAAATATGAACATCGAAAATTCAATCCAATCAAATCAATAAATCAAATCATCTCATCACTGAAGGATCATCAACTAAATCATGGTTGGATCACCTTAAAAAAATGTTCAAATGATGTATTGTGATTGTTGTTATCATTTCTCGGGAGTACCTCGATGATGTCACAAACTAGGGGCACTGTGATCAAGAATGATATTTTTCTTTGTCTACTGCTTGTGAGTCAATTATTAGTGCTATGCAAATTATTGCGGGACATGCTGTACAAAGTATCATTGATGACATTTTGAATTTGCATAGGATCATGATTAAATCTTGTATGTTTACACAAGTGATACTCAGGTCATCTTGGTCTAATTATACCTAGATGCTTGTGTTATCTTGCGTTATAAAATCTCAACGAAAGTTGTATGGAAGTTGTACTGAGGTCATCATGGTCTATTTTATGCCATTGATATTTCTACTAAATTTCAACATAATAAAACACTCAATGATGACAATATGCACAACGAATAAGATTGACAACATTGCATAGATAGAATTACATTTCATTTTAGTCTACATCTGCATTATAGATTTCTAAATTGCTCATTCTCAAGGCTGATGTTATTTCTTTCTATAGGATTTGAGTATACTTGACATAACAAAACAATCATTCATTTTCATTTCCACATCATACATACATGTGCATTTGAAATTTTTTAAAAATAAAGCATAATATCATCACATCAAGGTAATAATAAATGCATTAATCATTCATCCATGGTCATCCATAATAACATCATAAATTCATTCCACATCATAATCCATTTTTATTCATGATCATCATTCATTTCACATACTTGCATAGAAAATACCAAAAATATGGAAAATTGCATCACATATCTGCATCATAACATTCATCGCATAATATCATAGCATAAAAATCATACAACCATACATCTACCTTGCATTACATTTGCATCCATAAACCATCCATAATCATCCATTAGCAGTTGATAATAAAATCATTTGCATCCATACATCAATAGACATATAAATAACCACAAAATTCACATTGCATGTCATTTACATTCATATCATTCATCTCATAAATCCATCCATCCATGATAAATACACCATCATCCATACATGCATCCATAGCATAATCATATCAAAACATAGCATAATCATATAAAACATAAATTAAATGCATCCATCCATAATAAAGCATCAACACATACATAATAATCTATCAAGTATACAATGATATCGACTGAGAAAGAGATACATAAAAAATGTGGGACAAGGCCAAGTCTCTGAAACAAAGTATAAATCAACCATGTCCCTGGGATCCAGTGGTGTTGCCACCTAATGTGGCAGGCCTCTATCCAACACCCCCTATCCTTGGTGGCCCTGTCCCTGATGGTCCTGCCCCTGATGGCCTTGTTGCTAGTGGAGGTCCACTTAGCGGAAGTGGTTGTGTGACCCCTCTATTGGTGGTGTGCAAATGTGTGCAATCGGATTTGGATCTAGCATAGCTAACCCACTACTCGACTGGTACAACCTTGTAGTACCTACCCCTGTAGTATTCTACCTCATTGGTGGATGCTTTGAGCTCTCTAACCAAATAGGCAGTACCTATACCCTAAGCTACAGTTTGTACCCTGTCAGCCACTTCCATGACCTGCTCTACCTGTCTCCTGGAAACATCTCTCTTTGCAGTAAGTGTAGCTACCTGGGCCTGTAGCTGTACCATCTACCCCTGGATCTGGACCTAAGTCGGAGCCTGTTCCTGAATCTATGCCTGGACCTGAGCAAGTTGTCCCTGAAGTGTCTAGACTCGTGCCTGTAAAGTTTGTACCTGCCCTTGTAACTCGACAATCTATGCATATTGTCTCTGCGAGGGCATCTACACTATCAATGACTGCTGCCCAAATGCTTATGACCTCTGCCTCTTTGGGATAACCCCAAAGTCTGGTGCACCTCCCCCTCCTCCATCACCACCACCTCCCCCTCCATCATCATCTCCCCCTCTCCCTCCTCCATCTCCACCATCATCCCCTCCACCTCCTCCATCATCCCCTCCATCACCACCATCATCTCCACCTCCCCCTCCCCCTCCATCTCCTCCCCTGGGTTGTACGACCGATCTTGCTCTCCTCCCTGCATTCAAAATTAGTGCCAACTGATTAGGACTAGATATCCGTGGAAACAGATGTGTATAGAAGTACTTTATGTAATCCATTGTCATCTGAGCATCTACAATCTCTAGATGGTACTGCTAGAAAATTGACTATAGGCCATAATACTTGGCACAAGTTGCATCATAATCAATCAACGACCCCCACTCTTGTATGTCCTGTCGTTGTCGCGCGTAATGCACTACACCATGTGGCATCCCCTGGATGCGACCATAATGCCTATGGACCCTGCCAAACAAGAATCTCTCCAGAATGTATGATGTTTGTCCTATCAGATATCTACTGCAAAAATTAAATAGAAGTTTTGCACCATCTGAGGGCCATGGCTCACAATCTAAGTAAGGTCGCCATATCACAATATTCAGGTCATCCAAGACCCGCTTCCAGTACTCTAACTTTCTCAGCTTATGTTGGACAAGTGGCCTTGAATATCCAAAAATGTATGGTCATCCTACTGCCTGCACCCTGTCTCCAACTGGCCTTGTGATGGCTATATGCTCCCAGGCCCAGAGTTGTAGAAGTGTACATCCTGCTGATAAACTACCTGCCCGAAGATACCCTACCTGATGCAGATCATGTTATAGGTGTGCCAACATGCACGAACCCCAAGCATATACCGTGCCGTGAGAAATCATGCTCTCTAACAATCATTCGTAGCCAATTGAAAGGAACTTCGACCTACGATCGGGGCAGAGAAATCCTCCAACAAAGCTTGCTAAGACACAAGGTAGTGGCTATTGAGTCACAATCAACTCCTGCGAAGATAACTCATAACCAGTAAGTCCATTATCATGAAACATCTGTCGCAAGGCGTCTGTCCCTCCTTGCTCCTCCACATCATACATAACTAAGGTCCCAATAACTAATATCCTCAGTATCTGATATATGTCCTCTAGGGTCACTGTCATCTCTCCCGTCATCAAATGAAATGTGTTGTGGTCGCTATGCCACCTTTCCGTAAGTGCTGTCAGTAGCCCCCGGTTAATCTGGTACTAGGGCATGTCAATCAATGAACTCAAGCTACACTGGTCTATAATGACAAGATTTGTCGGAGTCAACTGTGGGATCATGTCTCACATCCTTGGAAAGCGCTCGCGAACCTGAAGGTTCCCTAAGCCACCCTCCTAGAATCAAATTAAAACATCAAGTCAACAAATCATATTCAATCAGCCTATTAATCAAGCACATCATCTAATCAAATCAGCTTACGTGAGATTCTGATAAAATCTCGAGGAGAACCTAACCTATTATTTGATTCTCATCTGTCATGAGATCGATCAACATCAACCTATCCTAATTCATCGTTTCTCGCCTATCATGAGGACAATCATTAATCAATCTATATTTTTATCATTCCTCGCCTATCATGAGGATGATTATCAATCAATTGATCAAACAACCTATCATATTCATCATTCATCACCTATCATGAGGACGATCATTAAACTATCAATCAACATCATCCTATCATCGATTGACATGATAAAAATCATCAAAATCTAGGAGGAATTCATCAAAAACATCAATTTTGGTTGGATGCGCTAAAACAGGGTTTTTATGCGCCGATTTACCAGATGCGTTGGAAAATCTGCTGGATGCGCCAGAATAGAGTCCTAATGTACTATTTCATCGATGCGTTGGAAAACAAAACCTATGCATCGGAATAGAGTCCCGGTGCACCATTTCCCGGATGTGCTACTTAATCAACCCTATGCATGACTCTATCACATGTATGTGTTGTTTGCCAAATGCGCTAGTGTTTTGACCTAATGCGCTGAAGTGGAAGTTGTATGCGCTAAACTAATTTGGGGTTCCTAACCTAATGGGATGCGCTATTACAGTCTACTTATGCGCTGAAGCAGATACCCTATGCGCTATTTCACCTACTGTATGTGCTAAAACGTGAGAAAAATTCAAAATTTTAAAAGCAAAATTAAGCACGAAAATCAAGATTTGAAATTCAAAAAAGTAGTTTTCGGGGTACGTACCGGAGGTCCATACACATCTAGACGCTAGTGATGACGAACTCACTCGAATCGGTGTGTGTGGCATGGAATCTTGTCCATATTTTCTCTGCAAGCTGTCACTCTTCAAAATGCTAAGGTTACAAATGAACTTAACTTTTACCCTTTTACCCCTTTTAAAGGTTAACTAAGGGTTAATAATGGTGGCATTTTATTTAAATTGTTCAAAGCGATCTTTTATCAACTAATCAGCAGTGTGGCGAATCTCTTCTAATTTTTTTGGGAGATAAATCAGGTCATCCTTATCAAATCTATCGATCATCAACACACTATCGAAAAATCATTTAAATCATCAAAAAAATTCAAAAATCATCAAAAATAAAAAAATCCCTTATTTATCTCCCAAGGGGGCATCCTTTCATCATCGTTGTAAAATCAGAGTCTGGGGCATGTTGAATTTTTTTATCATCACGGTTAGAAAATTTATTCTTTGAAGTAGTGCGGCTGTGCACATCACTTCAAAGAGGGGCAAAATGTATGCACGTAAAAATGGTTTGAGCATCATATTAATTAAATACTTGTTATTTGATTAATGTTCTTAATTCCTCTCCTATTATAAATAAATTGTAAAATTTATTTATATGGTTCATATTCTAATTCTTCCTTTCCAAAATTCACCTTCTTTCTAAAATTAATTAAAAGGACAAATTAATCAATTTGTTATTTAATTAATTTTCCCTCTTCCTTTTAAATTTGAATTTTTAAATTCAAATTGGCTTATTCTTCTAAAATTGGTTAATATGCACAAAGGAATTTATTTGTCATTTTACTAATTTACCCTCTCCTATTAAATTGAATTTTTAATTCAATTTAAGCACATTTCTACAACTCTCCTCCAACTCACCTGCCACCTCATCATGTGTCTCACAAAATGAATTTTTATAAATTGGAAAATATGAAATATCTCCAACAAATTTGCAACCAATTTTGAACTAACTGAGACACATGGCTCCTCCTTCTCTGTGATTCCTTTTAACACTTGGAAATTTGTCTTGTTGAAGGGAACCATCTCCCTGATTCCCTCTAACCTCCTAATGCTCTACCGTTGATGTCATAGGATAACAACTTGACCATCCGTTGTCGCCACATCACCTTGAGGCTTATAAAATATATAAATAGGACCCTTTGCTACAACTTTTCAACATGAAGATTTGGACAAGTTTATGCTACTGAATTTTAGTGCATTTGTGAGAGAATTTGGAGAGCATTTTAGATTAGTTTTGCATTTTTAGCTCATTTTAGTGTTATAATGGCATTCTCATTTTAATAGCTTAGTTAATTCCATCTTCCATTTATCATTTACATTTGATCATCATCATCATTTTCAACACTTATATTTTAGTATCATTCCATCCTAGGATCATTTAGTTTCTATGCATCAAATATTGGAAAATCCAAAAACATAGGCATGCAGATTTCATTGTAGCATCTTGTATCTTGAGTTGTCAATATTTGCAGGTTAATGTGCAGCAATAATAAGATCTGAGAGCAATTTGCAGGATTTCTTGGGATTAGAGAACCATGGAATAAGTTAGAAGGAAAGTTGTAGTTTCATTTATGCTATTTTTGATTTCCTTTTAAGTAATGCATTTCATGAAGGTGTGTTATACTGACATTGCAGGACATATTTTATACCACACAAAAACCACCTCGTGGCACTCTCTGATGGTGAAAACCTCCCTGAGGCGCCTAAGGATGAGGGATTCAATGTCCCCCTCATTGCAATGCATCCAAAAAAATCAGCAATCCGAGCAGAGCATACTGCCCCAGTTAACGTGGGAACAAAAGAAGAACCTAAGATCACCTTCTATGTTGAATCCTTGTTAGACGAAGAACAAAAGAACCTTGTGGCATTCCTTAAGGAGAGAAGAGCTAACTTTTCATGGTCATACATATATATTCCAATCCTTGATCTAAAAATTGTTGTGCATCATCTAGCCATCTATCCTGAAGCCAAACCAGTCAAGCAAAAATTAAGGAAAATGCACCCTCATATAGCACTCTTGGTAAAAATGGAACTACAAAATCTTCTTGACGTTGGATTCATCTGACTGATAGATTATCCTGAGTGGGTTTCAAACCTGGTACTAGTCTCAAAACCCACTGGGGGCATCAAAATATGCACTGATTTTAGTGACCTAAACAAGGCATGTCCAAAGGATGATTTCCCTCTTCCCAACATTGATCTCATTGTGGATTTAACATCGAGACATGAAATGTTGTCACTCATGGATGGTTTTTCAAGCTACAATCAAATCATAATCGCCAAATAAGATCAACATAAAATTGCCTTTACTTTTCCATGGGGAACCTATTACTGGAATGTGATGTCATTTGGGTTGAAGAATGCAGGAGCTACCTATCAAAGAGAACTGACGGGTTCATCTTTCATGACATGATCCACAAAATAGTTGAAGATTATGTGGATGATATTTTGGAAAAATCAAAAAAGAGAAGTGAGAACATACAAGTTCTAGGACCTATCTTTGACAGACTTGAAGAATACAAAGTGTGACTGAATCCAAAAAATGTGTGTTTGGGGTCACATCAGGGAAACTTCTTGGATTCATCGTTTCACAAAGAGGGATAGAAATTGATCCAGAAAAGTTAAAATCTATATTAGACATGGAACCACCATAGACATCGAAACTAATGAGAGGATTATAAGGAAGGCTATAGTCCATCATAAGGTTCATAGCTCAATTATCAGATAAGACTCACCCCTTTTCACATTTTCTCCATAAAGGGATAACTTATAAATGGGATGACAAATGTGATAAATCTTTCCAATAGATCAAGGATTATCTACTAACACCTCCAGTGCTCATGCTACCAATACCAAATAAACCACTGATCCTATACATCTTAGCAACACAAGAAGCATTAGGATCTCTTTTAGCACAACATGATGAAAACAGAAAAGAAAGAGCCATATACTACATCAGCAAAACCTTGGTAGCTATGAGATGAACTATTCGCCCATTGGGAAAGCATGCCTAACAATAGTTTTTGCTTCAAAAAATTTTAGGCATTACATGTTGTCACACCAAATCAATCTCATTGCAAAGATTGATCCATTGAAATATTTGTTATCCAAAGCAATCCTCACAGGCCGAATGGATAAATGGGTAATGATGTTGACAGAGTTTGACATAGAGTATGTGGAGCATAAGGAAATCAAAGGATAAGTAATCACAAACCAAATAGTAGAAGCACCCATCTATGATGAGAACCCATTGATATTTGTGTTCCCTAACAAATCAATGTTCCTTATTAATCTAACAACTCAGTGGAAGATGTACTTTGATGGATCATTCACCCAACATGGATTAGGAGCCCACATTATTATCATCCCCCCCAAGGTGATTGCATGCCAAAGTCTTACATGCTATCATTCCCATCTACCAATAACATTGTTGAGTATGAAGCCTTGGTCATAGGTCTCAAGATAGCAGTTCAATGGCAGATACAAGAAATGAAAGTCTATGGAGACTCACAATTGGTTATCAACCAATTCAATGATGACTATCAAATTAAAGATGACAAGCTCACCCCTTACAAGAAGATGGTGGGGAATCTCAAAGATCTTTTTATAGACATAAATTTTGAACAGATTCCTCGCATGAATAATAGAGCAGTAAACGCTATGGTAACAATTGGATCACTACTGGACATGCCGAACAACATCCTTCAATGTGAATTCTTGGTAGAACAACTTATTGTACCAACTTTTGAAATCCTTGAATCTGAATTCGCGTGTCATTGTTGGTCCTGGACCCCCTTGGTACCATGACATCTTTACTTACCTTAATAGAGGAACCCTTCCATCAGATATCACCCCGAACCTTAAAAAGACCTTTATCAAAAATGCATCCCGCTTCGTGATCCTAGGTTATACCCTTTACAGTTGTGTCGCCAAAAAGTGTAGTCTTGACACTTTTCACTCATTTGGGCCTTTTCTTGTGGTTTTTGGCCTAATTCAATAAGAATTCTATGGTGTCTTGCAAAGGTGTTGTGAAGTGTTGTAACACATTTCCTCACTTTTCTAAGACCCTTTCATCATAATTCACCTAAATAATCCCTTTCCAATCCTTATTCCAAAGTGTTGTAAGGTATTGTAACCAACCCTCACAGTTTCCTAGGATTGTCATAAATAAGTCAACCCTTTCTTATGGCATAATCACCCCTTAATGTACTTATAGGTCCTACTTTAGTGTGTTTTAGAAGACAATCCCGACAAACATCATTAATCACCTCTTAATCCCTGATAACCACTCAAAATTTCCTAGGTGGACTAAGTCACCACCTTGGGCGACTTAGTCCCATGTGGCATAAAAGTTAAAATTAATTCAAAATTCTTGCGGGATTTTGTCTCCTAAACCCTAAGGTCATCCTGTGATGTGTTATTTTTAGGGAAATTAGGGCATCACATGTATAAATAAGGGTTTTTTCCTTCATTTTCATCGAGCTCCTCTTCCTCCTAACTCTCTCAACAATTCATTCTTCTTAATCACTCATCTCTCATTCTTCTCAAGCAAGCTAGAGTTTGAGCATCCTAGGTCATCAAGGCATCTTTTCTGAAGCATCTGAGGGTTGAATCCTCTATTACTGCAACTCAAGATCAATCATCATGGAAAGGTAAACTCCATTGTTTCATTCTCTATCATCTTATTTCATCATTTTGGTTTGATTACTCAAAAGGGGTTTGACCAAGGCAAACCCCCAGTCCTTAACAATCAACATTTCCTCTTTCTCTCCTTGTGTGTTTGCAGACTTAGTTTTCTTGAAAGCTTGAAATCATTGAAGACAAGGTTTCCAAGGTTGTTGAAGACACCTCCTTGTTGGCTAGGGCAAAACATCTACAAAAATTCACTTTTAGGTCCGCAAATCAGAGTTTCAGAAATGAACAACTGTGAAGAGCTGAAGTGCAGATCGAGGGCTTCCATTTCCACTTTCCGATCTTTAGAAATTTTGAAGTGGACTAAGTCACCAACAAAAATGACCTAGTCCCACTTAACCTTTTTTTCAGATATTTTGGTAGATATGGGTACCCTTTTGGCAAAAAGGGGCTTCGGTGAAGTTTTCCAGATCAAGGACTAAGTCACCCAAAATGGCGTAAGTGTCCCAAAAGGCCTAAATTTTAGCATCAATAACATTTTCGGTCTCCAATATAGTCTACAAATCACTCCCAGGTGCACACCTTTCATTTCCAACTTTTTGTTTTGTTTCATAAGCTTTCTTAGGTCATTTAGTTTAATGTTTGCATATCTCAATGTGTTTTCAAACACTTTTGCATTTCAATAGTTTACATTCAATAGATAGTTTCTTTCATTAGTTTACAACATTTAGACACATTTCAATCACACACACCTATCTAAACTCCTAATATTTGAATGAACACCAAGAATACTTAGTGCGAAAGAGGTATTGTACCAACCAACTTTTAGGTGGAAAACCCTAGGAGCCTATTGGGGAATATTCTTTCCCTATTTCATTTTTGATGGTTCATTTTGGTGAACCTTATGTCCACATACCCTTCCTTTTCTGGTTTAGAATCCTTCATTGTCCCAAAATTAGCTTGCATTGCATGTTGCATTAGTGAAGTTGCATTCTAGGGTTTTGGAACTTTGCATTAGTGAAAGTGCATATAATTTGCATTTTTTACATTCCAAATCATTACAAATTTTTTAAAATTATTCATTTTCATCTTAGGTCTACCTCATACAACACATAAAACACCTAAATCCATCAAAATATTCTACAAATTCTCAAAAAATCACTAGATGGACTAAGTCGCCACCCTGGGCGACTTAGTCCCTTCAGGCCCCTGGAACTGCCTTTTATAGAGCTGAAAACCCTATTTTAAAGCTTTTGTTTTGTGCCAGTAACTATCTATATCCATTGGTTGTGTTTCTGTTACATGCATTTTATTAAAACTAGCTTAAATTAGCTCATTTCATGCATTTCTTAGTTTCAATTTTGCATATACTACATTTATTTTTCAGAATTATTGCATAGTGTAATAAAACAATTACCTTGTTTCCCATCTGAAAAATTGTATTTCAACATTTAACTTTAAATTCTTGCATTGCACTTTCTTTTCTTCTTTTCTAATAGCATGTTTTCTTTTAAGATATGTGGCTTTGATTTGGTTTCAAATGGATTGCATAAATACAACATTCCTTCTTATGAGTTCAATGTAGATTACAATAATGAGTTCATTAAGAAACATGTTAATAACCAAACCCTTTACACAATTCTGAACATTACATTACCCCTTGATGAGATATTAGTGTTGACAATTATACTTGTGCTTCTCCCTATACCTCTCCTATTAGTGATGAAGGTATCATGGTGAAAGAAGATACAAGCCTTGAGGGTCTTGATTGTCCCTCTCCTCATCCCCCTTCTGAAGCCCCTAAACAACAAAATGATGACATCCTAAAAACATTTTTAAATATTTCCTTACCTAATCTCCCTAACCATGACGATCACAATTTCCCTTCTTCTAATATCCCTCCTCGATGCAAAGAGGATAGGTTGGTGTTAGAAGATATACCTCTTAAAAGTCATGAGACTCTTGAACCTCCCTTCCCTAATGCTCCTACCATTTGGGACAATCTATTTGATAACCATAGTGGTCCTTCTCTTGATGCCTCCCCTATTCATGATGAAGCTAGCGGTGATCATATTACAAGAGAATGAGACCTTAGAACAACAATACAATCAAATAGACCCTTCTCCTAATCATCCCATTATTGTTAATCCCATCATTGATCATTCCCCTACTTGTGATGAAGTTGTTTTAGAAGAACCAACCCTCGAATGTCAAGAACATGTGGTTTGTAGTTCTCCTAAACACTCTCCTCCTAGAGAGGATATCATGATGCAAGACAAGAACAACTTTGACAATAATAATTTTATGTCCTTGGAAGAAGATGTAGAGCCCATATTAGACTCTCCTTCCCTAGGGGACATTAATATTATTCAACCTCAACTCATCCTGTATCCACCTTCAAACAAACCTCAACCTAAATTTATCCTCTACCCACCTAAGAATAATGTGTTGCAACAACCAAGTCATAATAACATTGCTCATACACATGACACAATAAACAACCTGTGATCGCCTCAACCAACTTCAACATCCTTACCTTTATCCTCCCCCATTTTTCCCATTGCCCCTCGATTAAATTCACTCATTAGGGAGTATGACCTTGTTGACCAACTAAGCAATACTCCTGTTAAAATATCTTTATGGGACCTTATCCAAGCCTCCCCTCACTATCAAAACATGATGCAAAATTCCTTACAACAAATTCCTATCCCTTCTAATGCACAAATGAATGACATTGCAGCTATGATTCAAGGCTTGAATGCTGGCATTGTTTTCCACCAAAGTGAGCTCCCTCCTTTGGAAGTGCAAAAACAAGCTAAAGCTTTTGTAATCATATCTCAATACAAACGCATAGGGATCAAGCAAACCCTTGTTGATAATGGATCCATTGTTAATGTGTGTAGTGTAAATCTCTTAGATAGGATGCATATCGATAAATCATATATTCAACCTACCTCTTTATCTATCAATGGATTTGACAGTGTAGGAAAAAAGTCGCTTGGTGTGATCACTTTGCCTCTTATAGTTGGAATGGCCATATTAGACACACTAATCTATGTTATGCCTCATGATGTTTCATATAATAACAACAAAGCGTACATGCTTGCCACTGATCTCGAGCCTTATAGTTTCTTACAACTTGAGCAAAAAAAATCCAAACCCTTCAACACTTCAACACCAACCAAACAAGTGGAACCTACACAACAAAAAAACAAAGAACAACATCTTGAGAAAATCACAAAGCTCTTAGACGATGATTGAGGTTCCTTAGAATTCACACCTCCTTTACTAGGAGACTCCAAGATCATACATAAAGACTCTAAAAGGGGAAATGCAGTCTTGTCAACATAAGACGACTGATCCTTCGAAAGCATCCACCTCAACTACTTTAGACAAAAAAATCCAACAATGAACAATCACCTGATCCAAAAGCACTGAAAAAGCTCTATGGAAAAGGTTATGATCTCATGAAACAACTTGTCTATAGTGGAAAAGGATGTGGTGCTAGTGAACAAGGTATCCACAACCCTATCGAGCCTAACATGCAAACAATGCATCATGGTCTTGGATTTTGTCCTTTCATCGAAATCATCAAACCTTCCTCCAACATCAACACCATCCAAAATCACCCCTCCAACCCAACCTTAGACAGTGATCCTTTACAACAATTCAAACAAACAAAGAAACCTTCGCTTAATGCCAATGTCATCTCACAACCCACTACTAATTTGAATTTTACACACTCCCCCAAAGGAGTGTACAAAATTTCACAATCTATAGCGCCTTGTGTAAGTATGACCTCCTATACTAAGCAAGACCCTTCTTTGTTACAAACCAAAGGAACACCTTCTCCCCTTGATCAAGAGGGAATCTTGTTGAGACTCCTCCAAGATTACTTGATCTCTCTTCCTCCAAGAAATCAAAAGAAATGTTATCATAAACATTCCTTTTGTGCCTACCACTGAGTCCATGGTCATTCCACTAATGAATGTAAGGCCTTGAGTAGTAAAATCCAACATCTTAAGGAGTCTAGTGTTCTCCCTTATGTGGGGGTACTTCATTCCTCTAATCGATACTGATTCTCACTCTACCCTACATTTCATTAATCCTTTCGGCTCACTCTTGTCCTGCACTAAGTGGGGCAAGGGTTTAGGTAGCCTTATCCTCATATGTCACTTGTCGTTATCTCTTTTGACTAGTCGTTAACCTTTCATGAACATATAAGAGCAAGCTTGGGATGTGGATGACATGCCTTAAGTTGACTCACATGTGACATACTACCTTTTTCATGACATAGCTTATCAGAAACATATGACTTGGCATAGGGCTTTCCGAACAATCTCTAGTGTCTTCTTCTTCTACTTTAAAGAAATTGCTCATAGTAATGGTGTTAGAAACCACTTTAAAGTGGGGGCATACATCAACACTCAAATCTCATTGTGTGATTTTATTTTTCTTGTGATTCCCTCTCTTGGAAGAATAAGGTACAATATTGCTCAGGATGAGACATTTGCATTTTTTCTCTCTTGCAAACAAGATGAGACCATTTGCACTTTTCCTCTCCTGAAGACATTACACATGATTTTCCTTAAGATTGAGACCTTGCACAAACTAAGCAAATCCCTTTGAACATTCCTTACACCACCTTTACATTATAAAAATCATTTACAACAAGCATTGTGGTGCCTTATCAAAGTTATCAGTAGGGTAACTTTGGTATGGTTAGTATAATGGGAAGCCGACAAACTGGCATGACTTTCTCATTATACGGTGGGAAGCCGACACATTGGCATGAATTTCTCACTAAACTACCTCTTCTTTTTAGACAAACAACCTATATCTGATCCACAACTAGCTGGACAAACGGTCGAAGCTCAATCCAACCTTTTTACTTTCCTTTTTCTCTTCCTTCTGGTCCTTGTCATTGCATGATCATGTATCTTATTTTGCTGCATATTATTCACCCTTGAATGTGTCCTTTGGCATTTATGTCAGTTTGACTTAGAATCTCGAATCCGAGGGGCTTGACTGCCTTCTTCATCTTTGTCACTCTTCACCATCTCCATTGGGCTACTTTAGTGTGAGTTTGAAGAAAGTTCATCCTCTCACTAAAGTGGGGGCTAAATATGTCACCAAAAAGTGTAGCCTTGACACTTTTCACTCATTTGGGCCTTTTCTTGTGGTTTTTGGCCTAATTCGATAAGAATTCTATGGTGTCTTGCAAAGGTGTTGTGAAGTGTTGTAACACATTTCCTCACTTTTCTAAGACCCTTTCATCATAATTCACCTAAATAATCCCTTTCCAAGCCTTAGTCCAAAGTGTTGTAAGGTGTTGTAACCAACCTTCACTCTTTCCTAGGCTTGTCATCAATAATTCAACCCTTTCTTATGGCATAATGACCCCTTAAGGCACTTATGGGGCCTACTTTAGTGTGTTTCAAAAGATAATCTTGACAAACATCATTAATCACCTCTTAATCCCTGACAACCACTTAAAATTTTCCTAGGTGGACTAAGTCGCCACCTTGGCTGACTTGTCCCATGTGGAATAAAAATCAAAATTAATTCAAAATTCTTGCGGGATTTTGTCTCCTAAACCCTAAGGTCGGCCTATGATGTGTTATATTTGGGAAAATTAGGGCATCACATGTATAAATAAGGGTTTTTCCCCTCATTTTCATCTCTCCTCTTCCTCCTAACTCTCTCAACAATTCATTCTTCTCAATCACTCATCTCTCATTCTTCTCAAGAAAGCTAGGGTTTGAGAATCCTAGGTCATCAAGGAATCTTTTCTAAAGCATCCAAGGACTGAATCTTCCATTGCTACAACTCAAGATCAATCTCCCCCTTAGTGAAACACATCCAGAAAAATTAGTAGTACTAGCAGAGAAGTCTACCCTAGTCAGTGTGGGAATAAAAGAAGAACCTAAGATCACCTTCTATGTTGAATCCTTGTTAGATGAAGAACAAAAGAACCTTGCGACATTCCTTAAGGAGAGAAGAGCTAACTTTGCATGGTAATACATAGATATGCCAGACCTTGATCCAAAAATAATAGTACATCATCTAGCTGTCTATCCTGAAGCCAAACTAGTCAAGCAAAAATTAAGGAAAATGCACCCTCAAATAGCACTCTTGGTAAAAATGGAACTAAAAAAGCTTCTTGACGTTGGATTCATTCGACCGATAGATTATCCTAAGTGGGTTTCAAACCTGGTACCAGTCTCAAAACTCACTGGGATCATCAAAATATGCATTGATTTTAGGGACCTAAACAAGGCATGCCTGAAGGATGATTTCCCTCTTCCCAACATTGATCTCATTGTGGATTTAACATCGGGACATGAAATTTTGTCACTCAAGGATGGTTTTTCAAGCTACAATCAAATCATAATCACCAAAGAAGATCAACTTAAAACTGCCTTTACTTGTCCATGGGGAACCTACTACTGGAATGTGATGCCATTCGGGTTAAATAATGCAGGAGCTACCTATCAAAGAGCAATGAGCCTCATCTTTTATGACATGATCCACAAAATAGTTGAAGATTATGTGGACGATATTTTGGAAAAATAAAAAAAGAGAAGTGAGCACATATAAGTCCTAGGACCTATCTTTGACAAACTTGAAGAATACAAAGTTCGACTGAATCCAAAAAAAATGTGTGTTCGGGGTCACATATGGGAAACTTCTTGGCTTCATCATTTCACAAAGAGGGATAAAAATTGATCCAGTAAAGGTAAAAGCTACTTAGACATGGAATTGCCATAGACATTGAAATAGATGAAAGGATTACAAGGAAGGCTATAGTCCGTTAGAAGGTTCATAGCTTAGTTATCAGATAAGACTCACCCCTCTTCACATCTTCTCCATAAAGGAATAACTTATAAATGGGATGAAAAATGTGATAAAGCTTTCCAACAGATCAAGTATTATCTACTAACACCTCCAGTGCTCATGTTGCCAATACCAAATAAACCATTGATCCAATACATCTCAGCAACATAAGAAGCATTAGGAACTCTTTTAGCATAACATGATGAAAATGGAAAAGAAAGAACCATATACTACATCAACAAAACCTTGGTAGGATATGAGATGAACTATTCACCCATTGAGAAAGCATGCCTAGAAGTAGTTTTTGCTTCACAAAAGGTTAGGCATTATATGTTGTCACACCAAATCAAGCTCATCACAAAGATTGATCCATTAAAATATTTGTTATCCAAAGCAACCCTCACATGTCGAATGGCTAAATGGGTAATGATCTTGAAAGAGTTTGATATAGAGTATGTGGAGCACAACACAATCAAAGGACAAGTGATCATAGATCAAATAGCAGAAGCACCCATCTATGATGAGAACCCATTAATATCTGTGTTCCCTGATGAATTAGTGTTCCTTATTAATCTAACAACTCAGGGGAAGATGTACTTTGATGGATCATTCACCCAACATGGATCAGGAGCTGGCATTCTTTTCATCACCCCCCAAGGTGATTGCATCCCAAAGTCTTACAAGCTATCATTCCCATGTACCAATAACATTGTTGAGTATGAAGCCTTGGTCATAGGTCTTAGGATAATAGTTCAGTGGCAGATATAAGAAATGAAAGTCTATGGATACTCACAGTTGGTAATCAACCAAGTTAATGATGACTATCAAACCAAAGATGACAAGCTCACCCCTTACAAGAAGATGGTGGAGAATCTCAAAGATCTTTTTATAGACATAACTTTTGAATAAATTCTTCGCATGAATAATAGAGCAGCAGACGCTATGGCAACAATTGGATCACTACTGGACATGCTGAACAACATCCTTCAATGTGAATTCTTGGTAGAAGAAATTCTTGTACCAACTTTTGAAATCCTTGAATCTAAATTCGCGTGTGTCATTGTTGGTCTTGGATCCCCTTGGTACCATGACATCTTTACTTACCTTAACAAAGGAACCCTTCCATCGGATATCACCCTGAACCTTAAAAAGACCTTTATCAAAAAGACATCTCGCTTCGTGATCCTAGGTGATACCCTTTACCGTTGTGTCACCAAAAAATATAGCCTTGACACTTTTCACTCATTTGGACCTTTTCTTGTGGTTTTTGGCCTAATTCAATAAGAATTTTATGGTGTCTTGCAAAGGTGTTGTGAAGTGTTATAACACATTTCATCACTTTTCTAAGACCCTTTCATCATAATTCACCTAAATAATCCCTTTCCAACCCTTAGTCCAAAGTGTTGTAAGGTGTTGTTACGAACCCTCACACTTTCCTAGGCTTTTCATCTATAAGTCAACCCTTTCTTATGACATAATGACCCCTTAATGCACTTATAGGTCCTACTTTAGTGTGTTTCAAAAGAAAATCCCAACAAACATCATTAATCACCTCTTAATCCTCAACAACACTCAAAAATTTTCAGGTGGACTAATTCGCCACCTTGGGTGACTTAGTCCCATGTGGCATAAAAATAAAAATTAATTCAAAATTCTTGTGGGATTTTGTCTCCTAAACCCTAAGGTCGGCTTGTGATGTGTTATTTTTAGGGAAATTAGGGCATCACATGTATAAATAAGGGTTTTTCCCTCATTTTCATCTCTCCTCTTCCTCCTAACTCTCTCAACAATTCATTCTTCTCAATCACTCATCTCTCATTGTTCTCAAGCAAGCTAGAGTTTGAGCATCCTAGGTCATCAAGGCATCTTTTCTGAAGCATCCAAGGGTTGAATCCTCCATTGTTGCAACTCAAGATAAATCATCATGGAAAGGTAAACTCCATTGTTTCATGCTTTATAATCTTATTTCATCATTTTGGTTTGATTACTCAAAAGGGGTTTGACCAAGGCAAAACATTAATCCCTAATAATCAACATTTCCTCTTTTTGTTCTTGTGTGTTTGTAGACTTAGGTTTCTTGAAAGCTTGGAAATCATTGAAGATAAGGTTTCCAAGGTTATTGAAGACACCTCCTTGTTGGCTAGGGAAAAAAATCTATAAAAAGTCACTTTCAGGTCTGAGAATCAGAGTTTCAGAAATAGACACCTATGAAGAATCGAAGTGCAGACCGAGGGCTTCCATTTCCACTTTTTTGATCTTCAAAAATTCAAAATTGGACTAATTCGCCAACAATGGTGACCTAGTTCCATTGAACCTATTCTTTAGATATTTTGGTAGATCTGGGCACCCTTTTGGTAGAAATGGGCTTTGGTGAAGTTTTCCAGATCAGCGACTAATTCACCTAGAATGGGGTAAGTGTCCCAACAGGCCTAAATTTCAACATCAATAATATTTCCAGTCTCCAATCTAGTTTTCAAATCACTCCTAGGTGCACACCTTTCATTTCTATCTTTTTATTTTTTTTCATAAGCTTTCTTAGGTCATTTAGTTTAATGTTTGCATATCTCAATGTGTTTTCAAACACTTTTGCATTTCAATAGTTTACATTCAATAGTAGTTTCTTTCATTAGTTTACAACATTTAGATACATTTCAATCACACACACCTATCCAAACCCCTAATCTTTGAATGAACACCAAGAATACTTAGTGTGAAAGAGGTATTGTACCAACCGACTTCTAGGTGGAAAACCCTAGGAGCCTATTGGGGAATCCTCTTTCCCTATTTTATTTTTGGTGGTTCAATCGTCGAAGCATCGAAGGGAAATTACTATGATATCTTAACCAAGAGGAAGCCTTAATTGCCTTAACAAAAGTGCATAATGGTATATGTGGTTCCCATTCTAGCGATATGACATTAGCTAAGAAAGTGTTGAGGACGGGGTACTATTGGCCAACCATGGAAAAGGAAGCTCATTAGTATGTGCAGAGATGTATCTAGTGCCAAAAACATGGGGATCTGATTCATGCTCCAGCTCAAGAATTGCAACCAATGATCACACCATGGACTTTTTGTGGGGACTTGACCTCATAGGAAAAATCACTCCAACCTCATCCAACAATCATAAGTTTATCATAACCACCATTGAGTACTTTACTAAGTGGGTTGAAGCCATTTCTATGACCTACATAACAAGGAAGCAAATAGCCAAGTTTATCCTAAATTACCTAATTTTTTGTTATGGTATACCACAAACCCTCGTCTCAATAATGGAGCTCCATTCAAAAATTAGGATGTGAAAGAGTTGTGCCAGAGATTCAATAGCCAACACCAATTCTCTACACCATACTATCCCCAAGGCAATGACCAAGCACAAGCAACAAATAAAACTATCCTAAAAATCCTATAGAAAATAGTTAACGAAGCTGGTCATGACTGACATATGTAGCTAAATCTTTCTCTTTGGGCTTATCGAACTAGTATCCGCACACCTACAGGAGCAAACCCTTTTTCCCTAGTCTATAGATCATAAGCCATCTTGCCTATTGAGGTTAAGCTCCCATCATTGCGGGTATAACTAAAGAATCTGATAACTGAGGAAGAGTACAGAGTGTCTCAACTAAATGAGCTAGAATTTCTGGATGAACATCGTCTTGACGCCCTTAATCATTTGCAAGTGTATCAAAACCGACTGAAATAAAGCTATAACAAGAGAATCAAATGTTGATAATTTTAGGTAGGGGATCTTGTCTTGAAGAAAAATCAAAAGAATCTTCTAGATCAAGAAAGCAAAGGAAAGTTTGAGCCTAACTGGTTGGGTCCCTTTATCATCACAACAAGCTATGGATCAGGAGCATACCAACTATCAATCCTTGAAGGTGAACCCCTACAAAATCCAATCAATAGGTTGCACCTCAAAAAAAATTATGCCTACACATGAAGGGTATAAATCAAAAAAAAAAAAAAAAACGATCAAAATCCAAAATTTTTTTGAGAAAAAGGATTGAAAAAAGAAAAGAAAAAAATTGTCCTCTAGTGAAAACCACTTCGGTGGCACTTTGAGCAAGTACCTTGGTGAAAACCTGGCAAACAGGCACCTCACATAAATAAGGTATTACATCTATTCTTTGGATCTTTTGACCTATCATTATTTTCTTTGCCATTCATCTCCCATCCGCGTCCTTATCATGGCTTATCACTGTAAGGTATCATGAACTCTTTAGCACTACTTGGCATATTCCAAGGTCAGTTTGTCCTGCCTTTATCGAAGTAGGCTAACATATCACACTGGGGGCATTTTGTTATGCGTCATAATCAGGTTCTTGTATATCTTGAGGTCATGGGACATCTTATTAGAAAATACCAAAAACATTCATAAAATCTTATCCAAAAAATCCAAAAACATTCAGAAAATTGAAAGGCAAAATCTAAAAACATCCAAAAAACATCAAAAACCCTAAAAAGGTCAAACATCAAAAATCCAAAAAATCATTCCTTGTGTCAAACTACATCGTCTTTGATCTTCAACTTAGGCAAGGTCATCATTGACGTGCCTCTGAGACACTCTAGGTCAGTCCTTTAGTTGTATGTTGTAATTAACTGTCATCTCTTGTTTGTTCATATCTTTGTCCTATAAAGTGGGTCGAGTTGGTCAAACTATGTGGTCTCTGCATGTATAACGTAGGTAAGGATAGTTTTTGATCAGCCTCTAAGGACCCTAGGATAGGTCTTTAGGTTAGATTCTTGGTTGAAACTCGAATATTCAAAAAACCCCAAAACATCCAGATATTCAGAAAAACCCAAAACATCCAGATATTCAGAAAACCCCAAAACATCCAAATATTCAGAAAACCCAAAAACATCCAAATATCTTAGAAAACTCAAAAACATTCAGAAAATCAAAACACAAAAATAATAGAAAATGTTCAAAAGACCTAAAAAGCCTCAAATATTCGGAAAACCCTAAACAACCTCAGAAAATAAAAAAAAACCTAAACATTCATATAAACCTTTCAAAATACCAAAAAAAGCCTCAAAACATTTCAAAATACCAAAAACATTGAAATATTCTAGAAAATCCAAAAAATTCCATCCATCCCATCTCGCTTTCGCCTGTAATAAACTTTCACCCATAATAAACGATCATCACCTTCACCCTTTGGCGAAACAAGTAGAAAACAAATATGGCAAGTTGTAAAGTGAGAACTCAAAAGTAAAAATCTAAAGTTTGAAATCATAGGTAAATGCGTAAGTGAATTTTACGATAACGACTCATTTTAGCATCATCATCCTAACATCAAACAACCCTTTGATCAACATGTCCTAGGATGTATCCTCCCTACAATGGGCATCATCATTAGATATCACCTAAGCTAAATTTAAACTAGGTAGGAGCTATAGATAACACTGACTATTTGTCTTTGATATTTTCTTATGATTTATCTTAATGACCCATTCCAAGGACCTCTCGATGATGTCTATCTAAAACGATTTAGAGAGAAAGGAATGGGGCATCGATCATTATCTTTCATTTGATGTTTTTGTGGATACTCTTGTAAAATAATCTTGGTGCATACTTGCTTAGTTGTGTGTAGGAAGGTCATTTGGAGTATGTTGTTGACTATTGCGTATGCTTTGGTCCAATGTGTTCTAAACTTCTAAGTTACATTCCAACGACATTTTCGTATGTCAAGGTGTGAACAAGAACTATCGTATCTGCTTATCAAGTCAAAGTCCATTACACTAGATACAACGCTGTCCTAGTTATCAATACCTTGATGCATCGTGTCTATGTGTTATAGAAAACAATAAGGAACAACGAAAAATCCCAATCTCGAATTGTGAGCACCCATCCTGCATTTCATCCTATATTCTTTTGCATTGTCTCGTCACCATCTCTAATAAAGTCTCAATGGATCATAGACTTGTTGGATCTTTTGTAGCACTCATCATCAACAATGCTTATTCATTCTTTATTATTCTATCTTCTCTCTGTGCTAACCTGGTATCATGACACTAAAAAAAATCATCAATTCATCCACCCTGCATCCATAAACCATCATCATACATGTATCGCATAATCATATCATAAGCATAAAACATCCATCAATATAATCGTTTGCATATCACATCATACATTTTGCATTACCATTTGAGTTGTGATGAATAATATAGATTTGTTATTCTCAACATCTTAAATCATTGCATATCATACACATTTGTATTCATCATCATAACATGCATGTAAAATATACAAAAAGAAATGCATCCTTATCATTTGCATCCATACCATTTGCATATCATAAACATCCATGCATATCATATCGTGAAAAGATAATGAAAAACAATATAACATTGCATCCATATGTATCATATCATCGCATATCACATAGGCATAAAAGTAAATGCATCCATATATGATCATGTATAAGCATCCATATCATATTCATCCATACATGAAATTAAATCAACACATCATAGCATGAATCATTTGTATCAGTATCATATATATATATATATCAAAAAATGTGTCATGGTACAAAATCTGGATCAGTGTATGTATATCGATAGTGAGTACAATATCCATGAGGCTGTCAGAAAGGGCCCATGAATGTATATTAGGATAAAGAATGGGGCAAAATAAAAAAAAATTTGTACACCAAAATGCTAGCCCTGATGGTTGCTACCCTCTCCAGCCTGCCACTCAGGCTGATCATCAACATGACGATGTGCGTCACTACGCTATGAAAAATCAAGTTGTTGAAGAGCCGTTGGAACATCCCTGTGATAATGTTGCCTGTAATATGCAACCTCCATAACAACCTCTCTATACAATCTGGTCAAAATAGTCCAACCATGTGTGGCTGCTACCATGGCCTCTATTTGTTGTCATCTTGCAACCTCTTGATCTCTCTCTCTCAAGTAATAGCCTGAACCCTCTGAAGAGCCGCATCCCTCTCAACTATCACTGCAACCACCTACTATCGAGCTTGGTCTCGCTTAGTAGTCACAACCAAAATTTTTTGGCAGGCTTGGTCCTGCTCACCTATCAAAACCTACACTTGCCATCATGCCCTCCCTGTCCTCTGCCCCTAACACCTTTGCCCTGTGGCCTCCCTTTAGCAGGAGCACCTATTGGATCTATAAGTTGTCTTGGTGGCACAAAACACACATCATAAGTATGCATCATCCGACCATCTGCCTATCCCTGATCATATGCCTAAGGTCAGGCAACCAATTGATGAAATCTCTCAATAACCTCTGGTGCTGAAATTGTAGGTCCCCAGGTGGGAACCTCTCTAGTAAATCTCATAAAAATCACCCTGTATGCATCATTGGGCTTGTCCTGTACATCACCAAACTATCTAGATACTCTATCAAGAAGGTACCGCTCAACCATGGTATGCTCTCGACCCTGCATATATCAGGTATGGTGGGCAAAGTAAAGTTGTTGTACATCATCAAACCATGGTGGCATCTAGAGCCATGGTCCCCACCAGAACATATTCATATCATCGATCACCCGTCTCTAGTATGGGAGCCTAATCTATCTTGTGTGCCTGAGTGTGATGGCACCACAATATCTCCAGACGATGAGATCATCCACGTCCATTTCCTGTATAATTGGTCGAAGCACTGCAATGTGCTCCCATGCCTAGATGTGAAGAAGTGTAATGCCTGCACCAAGGGCTCTACCATCACAATAAAAAAAATCATGAAGATCATGGTTTAAGGAGGCCAACATCACAGGCCCCCAAGCAATCAAAGTCCTCTGATATAGCATCCGCTACCAAGCCAAACCCCATCTTGGACTAAAAAATTGGTCGTGTCTGTCTGGAGCCACCAAACCTGAGATGATGGCTGCAACAATCAATCTGAAGGTCGACATGTGACCTCTGTATGCCTCTAAATCTATTTGTGAGGTGACCAACATAATCTGGTCCATATCCATCACCTCTAAAAAAGCATCAAAGCTGACATCAGGATCGTAGATCACGCGATCACCATGGATAGGCAACCGCAATATCTTCCACACATCCTCTAAGGTCACTGTTGCCTCCCCCATCAAAAGGTGGAAGGATGAGGTCTCGTTGTGTCATCTCTCACACAACATTGTCATCATAGCCAAATGAGTTCTCACAACAGGAGCATATGCGGTATACCATAATCCGATCTCTCTCAGGTGCTCCTGGCACAACTCTGACAAACCACCCAAACTCTCCAGTACAGTGGGCCTATGCTCTCTCGACATCAATGGTGGGAAGAACTCCTGCACCCATGAAGCGCACAACATTAGCTTATCATCAAAATTTGACATTATTTGGAATTTCTGGATTAGACATCACAAATGCGTTGTTTTTTACAATTGTGTCACTATATTCATAATCCAAAAAATGAAGCCCGATGCATTTTGAAACTCAAATTAAAAAATGCATCGCCGTACAAGATGGCATCGCTATTTAGAATTTGGCTACCCTAACCCTAACTTTCAAGTCAATAAATGCATCACTAGACAAGATCGGGTCGCTGTTTAAAATAAATTCAAATCCAGAAAAAAGCATCACCCTGGACATATGCGTCACTATATATCATTTGGGCGTCATCGATTGAAGTTTGGGCATTGCTATATAGCGATGCTCACAAATTCTAAATTCTAACGCCTAACAAATGCATTGAAATTCCAAATTTTAAATCACATACTAGTGGTCCTACGCCTAGAAGCTACTGGAACTCACAAACTCAATCAAAAATGTGTCGGGGAAGCTCACGATGCACCATTTTTTCAAAGGGTCAAAGCTCAACTCGCAAGAATTCCTTAAGTGTGAATGCACAAATGAATTGAAAATGACCCCTCTAGTCGTATTTAAGCTAGAAAATTAGGGTTTTTTGCCCAAATTTAACCTTGTTGATGGGGTTTATCATCATTGCCACCAAATTTTCCAATTTGGACATACTTTTGCATCATTTTTTTATATTTTGGCATTATTCTTGCATCTCGAAACCTTTCTAAACCTTTGGGGCAACTTTTGAACCTTTATCGAGAAATCAACCCAAAATTCAAATTTTTTGCCCGATTTCTCGAGGGGGCAGGGAGTCAGCTCTATTCTTCCATTGGGGCATCTAAAAAATTAAAAAAAAATGATTTTTTGATTTGGGCAACATTTTTTATCTGAAAAGTGTTATTCTTTGAACCGTAGCAACATGTACTTCGCTTCAAAGATGGGCAAAATGTAGACACTGAAAAATTTCCTAACTAATGTCATACACTCAAAACAGGTTTATTAACATCATTTCCTCTTTATCCATCCTCTTTTCACTTAATTAATTCAATTAGCCTAGATATTTAATTAATTACATCATTTTCGTCCGTTAGCCTAATTAATTTAATCAGGTTAATTCACCTCTTTTTCGCACTAACACTTCATCTTATTAAATTAAATAAATCAACTTATTTAATTTAATCCCCTAAGGCATCTAATTCAATCAAATAACCCTAAGTTACTTAATTAAATATAATTTCACCCCTCCCCTATTTATTAAATCATTTAATTTAATAAATTTACTAAATTCCTCTAATCCCTAATTGCATAAATTAAACCTTGTTTAATTAGCAATTAAACTAATTTTCTTCTAATCAAGAGAATATTCACATGGAATATTTTTTATCCTTTTTACACAATTATAATCAAATATATTAGAGCACACATTCACATATGAGAACACCAAATATACATGGAAAACCAAGATGGGAAAAACCACAGTGGGAATAGTTGCTTGGATCTACTGTCCAAATCTAGCCTCACAAATTGGAAACATACAAGTGAATTTTACAATATGAAGTAGGCACCACCTTCTGGAGACACCAATCCCCTATTGTATTTGTAGGTACCAACCTATTGGAGACACCAATCCCCAATGAATGAGTAGAACACTAGTCCTACTAGATTACATAGATAAAGCTTGTGAGTCTTCGATTATAGCCTAAGACATCTCAAACACTTTTGATCTGGATACAAACACTCTTCCACACTTCATATGATCTTCTGATAATGGGGCACACTTTGAAACACACTTTGAAATGCAACTCACATCAAATAACTCTAGCATCACAATTGTCTCCTTGTATATTCACCTTTTGTGCTTCATCAAATTCACATTGTCCATCCATCTGATTAATGAATATATACATAACATTACATTAACAATTCTTCTATGTTGGATAGGGTCCATAAATAACTAGGATGACATAAGGTAGACCTAAATTCAAATCACATGAAACATGTAACATGTCGGTCCAAAATCAAAGTTTTTTGTCATCAAAAGAACATGATGCCATGCACTACCACAAGAACCTTAACTAGGACCTCTCTTGACACCACACACAATATTTGAATTTTTCATGCTACTAGTTGTTATCGCATAGGTCTAGAACACCAACTGGTTGAAAAAAAGACATAGAGAACCTTCTGTCACTTCAATCTTTTTGCATGTTGAACATATCCTTTAGAAACTCAAGATAAAGATATATCATGTGAAGACATACTCTCCTTTAAAAATGTAGAGCCAAACTCCATTTCTAAAAGAAATGTTGACCATAGTTGTATTGCTAGATAAATCTCTTTGCCCTAAGAACTGAGCTGAAACATTTCAGTTTAGACTTCTGGATTACCTCTATCATGGTGAATTAATGAATGCATGATATTACAAACATATAACAGTCACACATACTTTCGAAACTATAACTAGTAATGTATATTTTTGTAAATCTCTACAACTTAAAATGATATGACAAGGTAATATAATGATAATTCATGTAATACTTAGCCTTACACCTTTGACACAATGAAATCCTTTGACATGAATGACAACATTTGTTCAATAATCTCCCCCTTTTTCATTGATGGAAAACAACAAAATGTTGGGCCACCTATAAAACTATTCAGTCACACATGAAGAAATTTATCCCCCTTGGAAGATAGAATTTTGAGTTCACTTTCTCCCCCTTTGACATCAGTGGTAAAGGTTAACGATCTCCCCTTTTGTATTCATGGAATTTATCCCCCTATAAAATCATCCTTCAAGTTGTAATACCACAACTTCAAATGCAAAGAAATGCAGAGCATTTATTTGAACCTCCCTATTTGCAGCAACACATTCTTCATCTTGCAGGTTTTGAAAACTTCTATGATAACTTATATGTTCTGACAACAAGAACATACATACTTCATACTTGCCTCTGACAAGCTGCCAAACCACAATGCCAAATATTTAAATACAGAGAAATGTAGTATTTCTTTGAACTTTTTCAAGACAACTCCCCACAAGTCCATACTGCACTACTTCTAAAAAATATTATGCAAGACCACCAAGCCTTCTTGCGGTAGGGAGACCAAGCTCCCCCTCAACCTGTGCTTCCTCTTCATTCAAGAGGAGGGAGCAATAACTCCCAAATTCTACTAGAGAAATTCAAAAATCTCCTTAGAAAGAGGTTTTTTGAAAATACCTACCACTTGCTCCTTTGTCTCAACATACTCCAACTTCACATCCTTTTTTACAACTTTCTCTCTCAAAAAATGATGCTTGATTGCAATGTGCTTTGTCCTTGAGTGCATTAATAGATTCTTTGAGATATTTTATGGCACTGGTGTTATCATAAATAATAGATATAGGTTCATTAAACTCAATCTTCATCTCCTTCAGGTTTTGTTTCATCCCCAATACTTGAGTGCAACAAGAAGTTGCCGCAATGTATTCTACTTCATTTGTAGATAAGGAAACTGAATCTTGTTTCTTACTTAACCAAGACACCAAACTGTCACCAAGAAAGAAAGCTCCACCACTTGTTCTCTTCCGACCATCTATGTTTCCTACCCAATTTGCATCTGTGTATGCAGCTAGAGTGATTTTTTCAAACTTTGGATATCGTAGTCCAAAATCCATTATAGCTTTCAGATATCTGAATATCCTCTTTATTGATTTGACATGAGTTTCTTTAGGTGATACCTAAAATATAGATACCATTCCAATTGTTTGCATTATATCCGGTCTAGATGTTGTCACATACAACAAACTACCAAGGGTGATCCCACAAAGTTGGTTTACAATTTCTGAGAGGAACTGATTTTTGCTGAAATCACATATTTTTAGAAAGTATAATGATTTAAGCCTTTAAAAGTTCCATTTTAAGGATTCCAATTGAAGAGGGTTGGATCAAACCACCTTAGATAAAATCCCCTTGGATAGAACCTCTCTAGTTTTAAACCATACCTATAAATGAGTCTCCTTTACACCTATCAAAATACTGATAAAAAATCACTTTTGATTTACCTTTTGGGGGATCAAATGAATTCATTTAAAATTTATTTCAAATGATTATGGTAGTCGTCGAAATTAGCTATCCCATGAATATAATTTTAATATGTTTTGGTTTTATTATGTATGTGTTTTTTTAGTTTTATTAAACATAGGTTTTCACCAAAAATCAAGCTCTTTGTTTTGTACATGTGAAAAAATAGAAAATTATCAAAATAATTTTTTAAAAAATATTTTTGTGCTGGGTATTGATGTCCTTGATCCATTAAAAAAAAAATTGAATTTCGATACATACAAAAAAAGTTATGTTGTATACAGTCCGCCTATGTCTGAATTGCAATTGGTTTGACTTTCAAACTCTATTAAGGAAAAAATATTCAATAAAAAACTATGAGACCAAATGAAAGTGCTATATATCATAGTTAAAAATCTAAATTCGAAAAAATTATAATTTTATCCTTCATACAAACAAGGTTATGTTGTATACGGTGAGCGTCACTTTTTAAAAATGTTGTTTTATGAAAAAAATCAGTTTCCGTGGGAGATGGAAAAAGAAGTGCAATCTTATTCCAAAAATTTTGAAATTTTTTTTTTTAGAATCTATAGATAAAATTTGATGAGACTCTAGTTTGCATCATCTTCAAATTCCTCACGGTTTAGCCGATATAAGTGCCCGAATGTGAAGATTTAGTTAAAAATAATAATTCCAGTGTCTAGTTTGGCCAAAAATTGTAAACCACTATTGTGGGATCACCCCCAATCATAGATCTATACAAGGTTTGGTCTACTAGAGCAGATTCATCATATTTACTCAACTTACATGGACTGTAACCATAGGTGTACCCATTGGTTTGCAGTCTTCCATATTGAACTTACTTAGCATCTCCTTTATGCACTTGCTATGGGAAATAAATATTCCTTTGTAGAATCTGCAACCCAAGAAAGAAAGCTAATTCACATAGCATTGATATTTCAAACTCACTCTACATTGCCTTCTGAAACACCTTGCACATGTTATCACTACTACCACAAAAATGATATCATCTACATAGACTACAACTATCAATAGTTAATCACCTTCTATTTTATCTATAGATTAATATTTACACTTCCTCTCTCAAACCCTTGCTACTGCAAGTATGCATCAAACCTTGAATACCAAGCTTTGGGAGCTTGTTTGAGTCCATAAAGGGCCTTCTTCAATTTGCACACATAATTTGGATTGTCAAAACATTGAAACCCTTCTAATTGTTCAATATAGACCTCTTCTTCTAGTTATCCATTCAAAAATGTTGACTTAACATCCATCTGGTATACATTGAAATTATTGAATGCAAAAAGAGCTAAAAATATTCCGATTGCTTCCAATCTTGCTACTAGAGAAAATTTCTCTTCAATATCTATGCCTTCAACTTGAGCATATCCTTTACACACAAGTCTAGCTTTGTTCCGGATCACTTCACCTTCTTCATTTAGTTTGTTTTTGAAAACCCACTTGGTTATAATCAGATTCTTGTCTTTAGGTATTGGGACCAGCTCCCAAGTTTCATTTTTCTTGATTTAGTTTAATTCTTCCTCTATGGCTTCTATCCAACATTTTTATTTTCTTGCCTCTTTATAGGGCTTAGACTCTATCTTTGATAGGAGAGTAAAATTTACTTTCTCATTTGCCTTCTCAATTCTCCTCTGAGTATGAACTCACTATCTTTATCTCCTATAATCTAGTCTTCAAAGTGATTCTTTGAATGTATTTTGCTAGAGTTTTTGTAACATCTTTTGAATCTTCGTCACTACTGCGGATTGGTTCTTCATCATCATCTACTTCCAGAGTACCAGTAGACTGAATTTTTTCATCAACTCTCACATTTGCACTTTCCACAATCCTCTTCATTCTTTTGTTGTAACATCTATATGCTTTACTTTTCAAAGAATAACCAAGAAAAATACCTTTATTAGATCTGGAATCAAACTTACCCAAATTTTCTTCATCCCTTTTGATGTAGCATTTGCTTCCAAATATCCTAAGATGTTTGACTAAAGTCGATATTCATCTCCATTTCTCATATGGTGTTTTATCAGTCTTGTGTTTGATTTGAACTCTATTCAAGATATATACCACATTTTTGAACTACTTCTCTCCAATACTTATCTAGTAGATTTTCTTGACAAAACATTATTATTGCCATCTCCTATATAGTTTGGTTCTTCCTTTTTGCAACTCCATTTTATTGCAGAGTCGTAGGAGCAAAAAATTTCCTCTAGATCCCATGCTCTTCATAGAGTTTTTCATACCTGTCAGAAGTGAATTATCCACCTTTGTTTGATTTCAAAACCTTTCTTCCAATTTCATTATCTACTAATGCCTTGAATGCCTTAAACTTCTCAAATTATTTTGAATTCTCTTTTAGAAAAGTAATCCAAGTCATTCTAGTGTAATTATTAATAAGCATCATGAAATACCTATCACCTTGTAGACTCTTTTTCCTCATTGGTCCATAAAGATCCGTATGGACTAAATCCAATGGTTTTGATGTAGAATACTCCTTAGTATGAAATATTCTTTTATCTATTTTCCTTTATGACATGGTTTGCAACTAGTAGATTGAAGGTTCTTAATCTTTGGCATATCACGTACCATTCCTCTTGAGCTAATCTTTATAATATTATCAAAATTAATATGTCCCAACCTTTGGTGCCAAAGCCAACTTTCTTCTTTCTACACAATAAGACAATTTTGTCCATTCAACTCGCTAAGATGATATATATCACTGTTTGTCTTGCTTCCTTTCACAATCAGTTCTGTAGTACTTTATTTCCTGATTTCACAGCCTTCAACACTAAAGAATAGCTTATAGCCTTTATCACACATCTGACTTACACTTAAAAGATTATGTTTTATTCCTTCAACATACAAAACATCATGTGTCTTTGTCCTACCACCATCAAGACTCAAAGTACCCTTACCGATGATTTTGGCAATAGAATTATTTCCAAGAGTCACATAGCCTCCTTCAAATTTCTTGAAATTCATGAACTTACTTTTATCTCCAGTCATGTGGCTTGAACATTTGTTGTCTATGATCCATAAATTATTCTTTTTCTGAGCATATAGAGTAGTTTGAGCAATCATTGATTTCTCAGATTTTTTCTCTTATGAAACCTTCTTCTAGATTTTATCTAATTCATGACTCCTACTTTCTAATTATTTTCTTCCTCTTTTCATTAGAGGAGGAATTACAAAATTGCTTCTACAGTTCCTAGCAATGTGTCCAATTTTTTTAAATTTATAAAAATGATATTAAAATTCAATAGAGGTGCAAATGCATTATTGCTAAAAAAGTTATTTATTATTATCAAAGATTTTCTACACTCCATGACCTTATGACCAAAATTATTGCAATTAAAATATAATCAAAGAAAGAATAATTGAACCTAGTGTTGTATCCCTATCTTTCGAATCTTCTGCTCTTCTTTTAAACTTGAATAAAACCATCATTTTGCATCTTGACTTCATCACTTGCAATGACACTTTTAGATTTTGTACTTTTGAAACCAGTCACTTCTAGACTTTCTTTATTAGGCTTCACTAACTATCTTGTCACCTTGTTCTTCTGATCATGAAAACCAATTTCGATTTTTACATGCAGAGATCTCTGACATCGCAATATCTGATCTAGAGTCTCAGTACTATTTCCAAACTTCATTTGCAGTTGTCGATTCACCATCTCAAGCTATTTTCTTATTGACACAAATTTTTCTTCAAGCTTCTCATAGTCCTTGTCTCTTGACAATAATTTTTTGGTTAAAACTTCTTCAATCATTTTTGCTTCTTCTACTTGGGTCTTCAGTTCAATAATCATCTTATTTTCTTTCTCTAGATCCAAAGATACCTTTTCTTTATCCATCACTTCTTTTGCAATTATCTTCTTCAATCTCTTGATCTCTTTTGCAACACATAGCAATTCTTCCACAAGATCTACTTCATCTTCATTGTTTTTGAAATCCATACATGTATCCTCTTCATTAGTTTCAAAATCCATGACTACAACCTTTTATTTTTCATCTCTGAAGATATCTTCATCTTCTTCATTAGTAGAGTAGTCTTCCTCATTAGTGTAGAAAGTATTTTTTTTCCTCTAAACTTTATACCTTCTCTAAAATTATTTATTTCTATACTTTTTCTCAACATTGTTAGAATCCTTATGGGGACACTTGGCCATAAAATGTCATACTTCACCATAATTAAAACACTTAAAAGGTAACTTGCCTTTATAGTTACTGGAACCTCTTGTAGATTTTTGACAAAATTGGCTTCCTTCGGATCTGATCCAAATTACAAATATGGATCAGCTTGCTTCTTAGATACTCTGAATGCTACTTCTTTCCTTATAGAATCCTCATTTTCAAATCTCATTACAAAAGTAGTTATAATTCCATGTAGTTCAACCATCTTACAAATATTTAGATCTTTAGCTTCTTCAATTGAAGAGACTTTAGAATCAAACTTTCTATGAAGAGATTTGCGTACCTTTTTCACAACATTATTTTCTTTCAATTCCTCACCAAGACCTCAAATAGAGTTGACAACTTCATCAACTTGCATCAGGAATGTGGTAATATTTTCATCTTCTTTCATCTTTAGGCTTTCAAACTAAGATTTATGAGTTTGCAAATTTTCCTCTTTGACTTTGTCATCACCTTCATAGATGGTATGCAATTTTTCCCATATTTCCTTTGTTGTTTTTTATTGAATGACTTTCAAAAATTTAGAGTTAGTCATCCTAGGATAGACATCTAATTTAATTGGAATCTATCAATCCTAGGGTAGTCACCACACTTTTTCTTTTTGGTTAACAATGAACACCATGTTTTTGTGAAGCAATATCTTCACCTAGAATAGAATTTTTTTATTTGGGTTTAAAATTGAACAAACTTGCTTTTTGTGTTTGATTGGATAATAGGCATATGCTCTCCCCTTTACTGGGTGATCAAAAAGCCAGACCTATCCATTTTTTATACTTATGCATTTTGTGTTTTCTTACAACCCTTAGAAGGCCTTCTGTAGTGGGAAAAAGTACTCACCCTACGGGAACGACCTAAGTGGGAACAACCAAAGCCAGGTTTTCCAACCCACTATAATCAAAAGTGAATTTGGGGAAAGTCCGCAATTTGATGACAGTGTGCAAAGATAACCATCCCTAAAACCTTTGTTCTAAAGGTTGGGAGGTCTCCTGAGGGAGTTTATCATTTTCCGCACCGAACATAAACTTTGACTAAGAACCATAGTGTAGAAGCCAGTCGTGTCAGTAACCAGACATTGTTTCAATCACGGTGCAAGGGGAGGGAAGAATCTCCCCCCAAGACACTCACCATATAATCACCATAGATTGTTTGCTTAGGGGATTCGGTATCCACTTCCGTCACCTTGAGTATGCACTTGGAAAAGACAAAAACACGAGCGCCCTCTAGGGGTGACATGGCTGTGTGAGTTGACATGATTTTAAGCTATGGGCTGTGATTGTTACAATTACCCATTTGACTATTAAGAGTGAGTCTGCTTTAACATACACTTAATTTTTTTATTTTATGTGTTTGCCAACTGCTTTTAAACAGACTTCAATACATTAAACATCAAAAATATGGAAGAAAAAACTTGTCAAAACTGAAAACTATGTTCGGGTTTTCCAAAAAATTATCCATTGCAATGCAATCGATCTGTTGTACCGCAATCGCCAACTATCAAGCCGCATTCGCTCTGATGGGTCGCAATTGAATCATTTTGAGCCACATCCGCTCTGTTAAACCGCATTTGAATTATATAGAGCCCGCATTTGCCATCATTGAACTGCATTTGGTAAGTCGAGCCGCATTTGACAAACATCAACCCGCATTTGCTAGACTGTGTCACAATCGACACTTTCTAAACCGCATTTGACTCTATGAGCCGCATTTGCTCTATCGTACCGCATTTGTTGTGATGCATTTGCTAAAAACTGCAAAACACTTTCTCACTGTCAAAAACAAAAAGTTCACAACTTGTCTTCAATTTAAACCAAGTCTTCCTTCATTGTTACAGTCCAAACTAGACTCTGAATTGCTCAATTATCCTCAAACATTGCATTTTAGGTACCATTTTAGACTCACAATAGGTTTTCATTTGGCCTTTCATTAGATTGCATTGGTAGCTTCACCATCTCCTTAGATACTCACTTTTGCAGATTTTAGGAGTTGACTCTTATCATTCATTGTCCAAACTTTGCATTCAATACTAGGTTATCATTGGACCCAATTACCTTTGCCAGTTTGTCAATCCTTTTGTGAATTATTTCCCACTCAATAGTCTAGTGTGGAAACTTCACTCTGTCCTATTTATAGTCCTTCTACGGTCCATTGGTCTTCCAAAATTGAATCATTGCAAGAACTTTGTTTTCCCAAGTTTGTCCTCTTTATATCTCTCACTAGTAAGTGCATCTTAGGATCCTTTATTGCATATCATTTGGCATCCCCATTTAGTATCAACCCACTTGCATTCACAAGCCTTTAGTCTTACTTGCATTTCATAGCATCCTTTTAAAAATCCAAAAAGAAACCAAAAACATAGTCTCATACTTAGATCATTCTCCCCATCATCCCAAGTTGAGCAAAACTTTGTATGGTTGAAACTAGATTACAGAAAAAGAAAAGACTCATGGATCCTTTTAGACAAGACACTAGCTTTCTTGAGTTCACAACGGGCATGGACTCATTTCCTAATGCCACGAACAATCCTTGTTTTGACATGGAAAATTCCAACTTCAATCCTTTTAGTGAGATGAACATCCCATCATCTCCATCACATCTTTTTGAACCATTTATCCGACGGGATCAAAATGGTGATGCCTTTGAAGAAGACATACAAGCTGCTGCCCAAAACCCAGAAGTAGCCTCTTTTGTGGAAGAAATGGTCTTAAATGAATCTTCTAGATTCCTAGCTATGCTCCTTGACCAAGGGACTAAGTTACCAAAGGGATTTGACCTTAACACTCTTAGAGAAACTTCTCCCACTTCACCATCACACAATTCTTCCATGGGAGCCTCTTCACAAAATGTCATCAACACAATCAATGCTACCTCCCTTGGTCAAGCTACCACCACAACCAACACAACATCTATTGGGGGATCATCTTCCCAAACCAACCCCACATCACAATCCATCCCCCAACAAACATCCACCATCCCTTCACAAACAATGGGTGCAACCACATCAAACTTCTTTGGAACTTCATCTAGTTCCATGAGTACATCAACAAACTTGTTATTGGGTTCCTCAAGTGCCATAGCAACCAACTCATCCAACCCTTTTGGGAGAAACAAACGAAGAGTTTTCATTCAAGGCACCCAACCTAATTCCTCACAAATTAATACAAACATTCCTGTGGCCCAAAACACCAACATTCCTCATGGCCAAAATTTATCACTTGGGCAAGGTAATGAAGGCGCTCAATCCTTCACTCCATTTGGGCATCGACAAGCTCAAAATCAACAAGGCCTTCAATCCTTCACTCCATTTGGACATCAACACAATCAAAACCAACAAGGCCCTCAAATTCAATCCAACATGGCAGGATATCACATCCCCACTTATGCTTCTCAAGTCCATACGCAACAGCACATCCCTCATCAAAACACTCATTTCCAACAACCACCTAATCACAACACTCATTTTGCTCACCGAAAACCCATTCCAAATCAACACATCTCATCACAACAGTTGGGGACTCAAGCTGCCCCTCTCACCAACATCGGTAATGCTACCAACCATCCCATGGTGGAAGCACTCACACAACAACTCGCTGCTCTTAAAACACAAGTGGAGACCTTGCAACAATCGAATAAGAAGTCATACATGTCACATGACTTGTGTCCATATCCATTTGACACAACCTTGTATATGCCACCCTTTCCTCATGGATATGTGGTACCCCATTTTCCCAAGTACAAAGGAAAAACAAACCCCATTGAACACATAAGAGAATTCACTACTACTTGCATGGACATTGCATATGAGCAAACTTATCTCATGAGACTTTTTTCTAGAAGTCTTACAGGTCATGCACTAGAATGTTTCTTGCTTTTGCCTAAGGGAATAAAAACATGGGATGAATTGGCAAACAAGTTTGTCGAAAACTATGCTTACAACATTGACACAGACATGGACATTGCCTCCTTATGTAGACTTACCCAAGAGGATGCAAGAGAGACTTTCATTCCATTCTTTCAAAGATGGAGAACCTTAGCAAGTAGACGTCCGGTAGAAATACCTGAAAAGGAGAAAGTGACCATGTTTGTCCAAACTCTCCTAGGACCGCTAAGGTATGGCCTACAAGTCCATTGTTGCACCACTTTTGTTGACCTTGTTGAAAATGGTGTTCAACTTGAGAAAGCCTTGATTGCTAAAGGTGAATTAAAATATGGTGGAAAAATCATCAACACCTCCACCAATAATAACCCAAGTAGCTCAAACGACAAAAAAAAATACTGGGTTAAGAACAAGCACATCACAAATGACGGTGTAGTTGATGCAAAAACCATCAATGCAACAGGTCATGTACTCACAATCAAAGGAGTACAAAATCAAAACACACCCGTAACTACATCGACACCAACTACCAATGCTATCCAAAATAGTCATGCACAATCTAATCAAAGGTAGTTGCGTCAACCACGATAGTTCCAAAAGTGCACATACACCCCTTTGGGTGAACCTATTGAAACTGTCTTGAAGAAACTTCTTCAAAATGACGTCATAACGCTAGAAGAGACAAAACCGTATGACCTTGGTCAATTCAAGCCGTCATGGTGGGATGACAGTTCATTCTGTGATTACCACCATGCCAAAGGGCACAAAAATTCCTCTTGTTGCCAATTGCGAAATCTGGTGCAAGACCTCATAGAGAACCACACCATTGAGTTGGGTGGTCAATCTTTTACATCTAATGCAGATCATACCATACACAAAAACCCACTGCAGGATCATGGTAAAGCTTCCTCGTCTGGCACAAAGCATACAAACAATCAAGCCAACCACATCCGTCCGACCTACAATACTACTCATCCTGCATATAGTTATCCTGATGGTACTATTATTAACAATCTTCGCGCTGCTAATGAAGATGAATCTTTTAATACCATCAACATTAAAAGAGCCTCAGAATGCAATGTGACTACGTGTAAAGGCAAGGTCACTATCCCAGGTCCTTCTGCCCGTCAACCAAAAATCACCATACCTGGTCTGTTCGCCAGATAGTCCAACCCAAAACCGGAGTTCAACATTATTGAGCAGTTAAATAAAACACCTGCTCAAATATCCATTCTCAAATTGCTCCGTATTTCACCCACACATAAGGCCATCCTCGATAAAGTACTACAAGAGTCATCCATCCCAACCAACATCGATGTCAACCACTTTGAGACTATGGTCGGATACCTGACTTCGCCTCACCACATCACCATTTTAGACAATGACTATTCCTCACCCAAACCATCGCATAACGATGCCCTTCACATTGAAGTCTTTGTCCACAAGCATAAAGTTAGACGAGTCCTAGTAGATGGTAGAGGAGGATTGAACATTTGCTCTCTAAAATTGGTCAAAGCTCTTGGTTTCTCTGAGGCATGTGTAGACGCTAGTAAAAGCATCGTCATCAAGGCATATGATGATGAAGAATGCGCTTCTAAAGGTGTTATTACAATTCCACTTCGGGTAGGACCAGTTATCATAGATACAACATGATAGGTCCTGGATCATGACATACACTATAATATCTTACTTGGTCGCCCTTGGATTCATGCTCTAAAGGCTATTTCATCCACATACCACCAATGCCTCAAATTCCCTTTTGATGGAACTGAAATCACTATCCCTGAAGATCTCGACCCATTTCAATACTGTACTAACCTGCGAGCCACTGCTAAGCACCAGGTGCCCATCAATAGGGAAGCCTCATCTTCCACCTCATCCAAATACATTGACCCATCGACACTCACAAAATCATCCATTCCATCACTTTCTACCACACCTTCTTCATCGGCCTCCATCCCAAGTAAAGACCTTCAAATCTAGGACCTTGGCTGTGGAGAGTTCAAATTGAATACGGCTTACTGTATCACCACAATACCGAAGCCGCCTAAAGTCTATGGTAGACCATGTTTTACAGTAGAGCCCAAAACAATTTTCAAAGTTCCACCAAAAAGTGTTTTAACACTGTGGGGCGACATGGGTAATGAAGTCATTGGAAACATAACTAACTGGATCTATAAAGACCCAGAGGAGTTACCTCCACTACCAGTGCATCTCTATGGAAAAGGCTATGAGATATGCAAGGCACTAGGTTTTGAAGGCACAAGTAGCCTTGGAAAGAACAACAATGGAAGGAGGGAACTTGTCATCATAAAAGCAAGTCCAAAGTACATAGGGCTAGGGTTCGACCAACTCGGAATTGACGATCAATGTATCTATGAATTTTCAAGTAAGGACGTAATGGCAATGGAAAGTGTCGAGACAAGTGAAGAATCCCTAACCGAAATAGACTCCAATGAATGGGAATGGGGATCTGACAAAACCTTAAGTGACTATGACATTGACGAACTATTCCTGGAACCTGGCCAGCTCTCATTTGAAGAAAGATTCCGACAGGAATATAACATTGACCCTATTGACCAACATGCCAAAAATAAAAAATGGGTAAGCATTCCTTGGAACCCAGAAGAACATAAGGTGTCATTGGCAACACTTGAATCATCTGACCCCATCTCTGAGCCCATCCATGAGCCTAACCTACCTGAGCCCACTATCCATACTTCTGAAATGCCAACCACTAGTCATGATGTTGATAATTTTATCCCATATTATGATTTTGAATTCGATTCATCTGACTCGGAGTATGGACCATCCATTGCATCAGATACGAAAGTGGAAATTGATAACTTTTCCTTTACACTTGAGGCATCAATTTGCACACTTTTCGCATCGTCCCCATCCTTTACCAACACTAACGATGGAATCCCCCTTGTTTACCCACAACTGATCGACTGGGACCAATAAGATCCATCGGTGATGGACATATTTCAGAATGACGAGGCAATTGCAGAATTCATGGGACTAAGAGAAGGTATTCTGTGGGGGGATCACAAAACAGGGTTCTCCATTGATCTAGATTGTGCAGCTTATTTGGGGGAGACTGTGCAATCCGGGAGACTGTGCAATCCGCCAGTCACAAAAATACAAAAAAGAAAAAAGAAAAAGAAATGCCTTTAGGTGAAAACCGCAAGGCATCTTCTGGCAGTAAAATAGTAAAAACAAAGGATGCATCCGAAGGTGAAAACCTCTCTGAGGCGCCTAAGGATGGAGGAATGGACTTTCTCCTCGTAACACAGGAAAAATCAGCTATGCTCATTGAGGATGCAACAAAAGTTAACACAGCCACACCAGAGAATCCCAAAATGATTCTCTTGGCCGCATCATTGTCAGATGAAGAAAAACTTGAGTTTACACAATTCTTCACAGAAAGGAAAGTTAAATTTGCATGGTCATATGCTGACATGCCAGGCTTGGATCCAGAATTGGTTTTGCATCATCTTCCTTTAATCCTAGGAATCAAGCCAGTCAAACAAAAGCTATGCAAAATGCACCCACAGATTGCATTACTGGTCAAGGCTGAACTAAAGAAGCTATTGGATGCTAAGTTCATAAGGTCAATAAACTATGCTGATTGGATATCAAACATTGTTCCTGTTACCAAGCCGAATGGACAAATTCGTATCTACACGAATTTCAGAGATTTGAATAAAGCTTTCCCAAAGGATGACTTCCCCCTACCGAACATAGACATGATTGTTGACCTCACAATAGGGTATGAAATGCTATCTCTCATGGATGGTTTCTCAGGCTATAACCAAATCCGAATTGCAACAGAGGATCAACATAAAATGACATTTACTTGTCCTTGGGGAACATACTGTTGGAACGTCATTCCTTTTGGCCTAAAGAATGCAGGCGCTACCTATCAGAGGGCTATGACAACAATCTTCCATGACATGATGCATATCCTAATGGAAGATTATGTAGATGACTTATTGGCAAAATATTTGACAAGGACAGAACATCTCAAAGTCTTGGATAAATTTTTTAGACTGCTTGAGGATTACAAGGTTAGATTTAACCCAAAGAAATGTGTTTTTGGAGTCACTTCAGGCAAGCTGCTAGGATACATAGTTTCAAGACGAGGCATTGAGGTTGACCCAACAAAGGTAAAAGCAATTCTGGACATGCCTCCACCAAAGGGAATCAATGAGTTGCGCACACTTCAAGGCAGATTGCAGTCTATTCCCCGATTTATAGCACAGTTGGCAGATAAGTGTCAACCATTCCAATATTTGTTACGCAAAAGCATTCCTTTTGTATGGATGTATAAGTGCAACATAGCCTTTGACCAAATAAAAGAATATCTATTGACACCACCAGTGTTGATGCCGCCTATTGAGGGCAAACCATTAATCTTGTATGTCTCCGCAATGACAAATGCATTGGGGGCATTATTGGTGCAAAATGACCATGAAGAAAAAGAAAGAGCCATATATTACATCAGCCGCACACTAATTGGATATGAGCTCAACTACACAACCATTGAAAGGGAATGCCTTGCAGTTATCTTCACGACACAAAAATTAAGACATTATATGTTGAGCCATCAAACACATTTGGTAGCAAAGATTGACCCATTAAAATATCTACTGAGTCGAGCAGCATTGACAGGCCGTTTCGCAAAATGGGTCATGATATTAAGCGAGTATGACATACAGTATGTGGAGTGCAAGGCTATAAAAGGTCAAGTCATAGTAGATCAATTGGCTGATGCACCAATCCAAGCCACTCATCCGGTGATAATTGATTTTCTGGATGAGTCTATTTTTCACGCAGAACCAGCTCTACCATGAAAATTATACTTTGATGGGTCCCACACTGGTCACGGCTTAGGAGCTAGCATATTATTTATCACACCACAAGGGGATTCAATTCCTAAATCATTTCGGATGGCCTTCCCTTGTACAAATAATATTGCAGAATACGAGGCATTGGTCACAGGTCTCAAGATAGCAATAAAATGGAAAATTCAGACATTGCTCATATTCAGGGATTCTCAATTAGTCATCAATCAAGTGAATGATGACTATGACACAAAGGATGAGAAGTTGCTTCCCTACAAACGAATGGTGGATAGTTTCCTAATGTATTTCAAAATGATTGCATTTGAACAAATCCCAAGGACACAGAATAAAGCAGCCGATGTAATGGCTACCATTGGATCTCTCCTAGACATCCCTAAGAATGTGTCACAATTTGAATTCTTAGTGGAACAACTGTTGATGCCTACATATGACATTCCAGAGTCAGAAATGGTGTGCAAGATTGTTGGTCCCAGTTCGCCTTGGTATCAAGACATATACGACTATCTTAAATCCCAAACCCTCCCACCCAACCTATCTAACAACCAAAGAAAATCCTTTATCCGAAAAGTGGCTAGACATACCATCGTCAGTGACACCTTATACCGCCGTGGCTTTGACAACACCCTTCTTCGCTGTCTCGACACTGATGAAGCCCAAATGACTTTACGAGAAGTACATGAGGGTATATGTGGATCTCATTTGAGTGGTCCAACCTTAGCTAGGAAAGTTACCAGACTTGGGTACTACTGGACGACATTGGAAAAAGATGCTCTTTTGTTTGCTAGAACATGTCGGAAATGCCAGGTGCATAGTGACCTGATTCATGCACCTGCACAGGAATTAAGACCGATCACTTCTCCATGGCTTTTTGCACAATGGGGACTCGACCTCGTGGGTAAGATCCACCCATCCTCTTCTAATGACCATAAATTCATAATTACCACCACTGAGTATTTTACTAAGTGGATTGAAGCCGTCCCTCTCACTTACATCACCGGTAAACAAATATCCAAATTTATCCTCAATTACATCATTTGTCGGTATGGTGTCCCACAATCCATCATCACAGAAAATGGTAGTCCATTCAAAAATCAGGACGTTCATGAACTCTATGAGTGATTCCACATCCAACACCATTTTTCCACCCCATACTACCCACAAGGTAACAACTAAGCTGAGATGTCAAATAAAATAATCCTTCGCATTCTGAAGAAGACCATCAATGATGCTGGCCGAGATTGGAACCTACAACTCAATCCCGATTTATGGGCCTATCGTACCAGCATTCGTACCCCTACTGGAGCCACTCCATTTTCCCTGGTCTACGGATCTGAGGCCATATTACCCATCGAGGTCAAAATTCCTTCTCTCCGAGTTTCTTTGAAAGGAATGATTGATGATGAAGAGTACAAACATACTTGCCTACATGAGCTGGAAATGCTACAAGAAAGATGACAAAATGCCTTAAATCATCTACAGGCATATCAAAATCATCTCTGCCAAAGTTACAACAAAAAAGTAATGGTGAGAAAGTTTGAAATCGGTGACTTGGTTCTCATGCAGAACCCCAGAAATCAAGCGGACCGTGAAAAGCCTGGTAAGTTTGAGGCTAATTGGATTGGTCCTTATATCATTACTGTCGCATTTGGTTCTAGAGATTATCAGTTGGCCACACCTGATGGAGAATAGCTGACAGAACCTATCAACAATCTACATCTGAGAAAGTTCTACACATAGCATCAGAGAGCTGGGCTAAAAACCTACAAAATACAAAAAAATTGAAAAATACAAAAAAATTGTCCCTTGATGAAAACTTGACAAACAGGCATCTTGGTGACACCAAAAAAATTGAAAAATGGCAAAAATAGTAAAAAGAAATGAATTCATCCAATAGTGAAAACCTAGCAAACAAGCGCTTTGGATAGGTACCATGGTGAAAACCTAGCAAACAGGCGCCATGCATAGTCAATCTTTGCTTCGCCATCTATTGTCACTCAAAGCGACCTTTATCCAGTTGTCATGATCACAAAGACCTAACGCATTCACGACATCCGTCCTAAGTCCTGTCAATTCCGACCATGGTTAACATTTGGTGGACATCATTCCTTGCATATCCTTGCCTTTGCCTTGCATCCACCTATCTCCATATCATTGAACTTGGGTATTCCCCGACATGTCTAGGGGCAAGACCTTTATCATGCAACTGTAGTGGGTACCGCACATAATCCTGCATTCTGAAAAAGTCCTAAAAAACTCCTAAACATTTGAAAAAGTCCTGAAAAAATCCTAAAAATTTGAAAAAGTCCTGAAAAAATCCTAAAACTTTGAAAAAGTCCTGAAAAAAGACCCAAAAATTAGAAAGCGTCTTGAGAAAACATGAAAACATCCAAATCAGTGTCAAAATCCAAAATCAAAGTCAATCTGATCAATTCAATCAATCTTCGTCCTCGTTCGAACTACGTTGTCTCTGCGCATTCGCTACGTAGGCAAGATTCATCTTTGAATCCATGAGACATTAGGTTTGTCCTTCTAGGTTTGTCACAAATAAATCATGATTCAAGCTTCTGTCCTTCGAACAATGTCATTGGTCATGTCGAACTACGAGGTCTCTGAGTGCACGATGTAGGCAAGGCCATCAATCGATGGACCCCCGAGGCCGCACTAGGTTAGTCCATTAGGGTTCATGGCACAACATTTTCACACATGTCAAGCTATCTTCAAATCAAGTGAATCTTATGTCAATCTTGAATTATCAATCTATCAGCAATCTATTTCGTCAACACTTTCAGTCAATTCAGCATGTCAACAATGACATGTAGTCAAAATCATATCAAGGCAATTTATGATGGCAAAACTTTGGGTTCTTCTTCAGATGTGTCCTTCTGAATGGTAACTCTCGTCACTTCTTTATGCTTTTGGATGGGTCCTTCCTAAGCATCATCATCATCATCTGGCATTATGATGGATTCTCCTAACTCCGAGAATCGATCTCCTAGATATCAACGTCATTCAGGATGTGTCCTTCCTGAATTTGATATCGATCAACACTCAAAACAACACCTGACATTAAAACACTTGGGAAACTCTTTTTTTTTTCTATCTTTTGATGATTATCATGATATAAGTTCCTTATGTCCTAGGAACCACGACATATCATGACGATTATCCTTGTCTGCTTATCACTCTGCTATTAGTTTCTCCACGATGTCCTGACTTTAGGATTTAGAGAAGCAACGACATAGTATGATGATTTTACTGTCTATTTTTACTACCATGTGGCTAGTTTCTCAAGGATTTCCTATCATCAGGATTTAGAGAAGCAGTGACGTCTCATGTTTAGTTTGGTTTTTCTGGTGGTTAGTCAGGATAAAGTGACTAGGGGCAATTGTGTTCCTGGCATAAGTCATGATCATCCTTTGTCTACGACTGTTGATCTACGTGATGGTTCGACCTTGCACACTATTGATCTATGTCATATCATAGTGTTTGTCGACCATCATGACATTTTCATGCAATGATGATTAAAGAGCAACAAGTAGAATAACACTATGGCAAAGCTTTGAAGGAATTTTTTTTCTGCACTAACATGCATATTGTTCTTCGCACTAACATCCATCTTTGTCTTCTCTTCAATGGTTGTCTGATGATATCTTGTGACATACAAAAACAAAGTTGCATACATCATGGCATGATCATTTCATATTCACATATGCATAAATAAAATACCATAATTCACATTGCATAAACGTTATCATTTGCATCCATTCATAAAACCATCATTTGCATCAACATATAAGCATCATAAATAAAACATCTGCATCAGCATATAGGAATCACATCATCACAACATTACACAATGCATGCATACATTACTACATCCATAATTGCATTCATAAACATAAGCATAATATCTCATAGCATCATAAAAGCATCACATAAGCATCTCATAAAAGCATAGAATACGATAACACATCACATCATATAGGCCACATCAAAACTGCATCGCATATATATAATCTCAAAAAATGTTATGTCACAGGATAGAGTCATATGATATCCCAAAAATAGAGCTCGCAGGCTCGAATATCAAAATATACATATGTCTAAAAGCAAGTCCTAAGATGGCCCCCCTCCATCCCGTGGAGGTGACCTGTGAGGTAACTGTGACTGATCCATCAAGTGGAATGTGACCTGAATAGGTGTCCTCTCCGATGTCTCACTCTGGGATCCTATGGGATCAACAATAGGAGGCTGACTCTGCTCTGCCTGGTGTCTTGACGATACTGATCTGTGCCCATGCTCTGATCTGTGTCCATGCTCTGACTTGTGACTGTGACCTGATGAGTGCCTATGAGAGCTATCAGATATGTGGCCTGATGACTACCCTGATGTAGTAGACCCTCCAGCACTGGTGTGACTATTGCTATGAGACCTATTGTTGTGTGTCCGACTGCCACTACCTGTCCTGCTATAGGATCAGGACAACCTTGGGTCCCCTCTATCTAGTGGAACAACTTGCTCATATAGTACCCTATATCGACCCCTGCTCTTTGCCAACCTGGCTAGCTCCCGAGCCATATCCCTTGTCGGTCCAGAGCACAACTTTGCAAACTCGGTCACCCACCGCTCTGACTCCAGCCGTCAGAGAACCTCCTGATCTCTCTCCACCTGGGTGACCTCCAACACTGCTGTTAAGGCCTTGTTCTGAGACAAGGCCGCATCGAGTCTGCTCTGTAAGTCTGCAATCCACTGATCAATAATAGCATCCGCAGGCAAAATGGGTGATCTGTCACCCTCATCATCCCCAAAGATCATGCACTCCCATAGTCGCAGATCTGCCTCGTCCTCCTCCTCATCCTCCTCATCTCTCTCCCCCTCGACCCAGACCTCTTCCACATCTATGTCAAGAGGGTGTCCCCCAACAAGTGGATCCTCCTTTACTTGCTCCTCCGCCACCACTTCCACCTCAGCCTCCTCCTCAACCACCACCACCTCCACATCCTCCTCACCCCCTCTGACCTCCTTGGCCCTCACCTCTGGCTCTCTCTCCTCCCCCTCCTCCCGAATGGGTGACAATGGTGCACCACCCACTCTCTGCTTGACTCTCCTGGGTTGCCTCCTCCCTCGGTCATCTCTCCTCCTCCTGGCACCCCTGCCATCTCCCCCACCACCTCCATCTCCTCCACCTCTGTCATCTCCTCCACCTCCTCCACCTCCCCCACCTCCTCCGTCTCCCCCATCTCTGCCTCCTCCCCTTGCCTCCATCTCTCCCCCTGGTACCTCTGCCATCTCTCCCTCCATCTCTGCCACCCCAACCTCTCCTCGGTATTCATGGAATGACTGATCTACGATCTATCAACGGTGGACCATCCGGATCTGTCAAAGGGATGGGCCTGTGAACCTGCCACCAGGTGTCAAACTTAGCAGAAATCCTTAGATCTGCTGGACCCCCTCTCCATGCCCACTGAACTGCCACCAAGCTGTCAACCTGCTGCTCTGCTACTGTAACTGATATGGATGGCCCCCACATGGTCTCCCTGGAAGACCGAGCATACTCTGCTGTGCCTACTGGCACAATCTGCTACTCCCCAAACTGCCATAGTACCCGTTGGGGCAGGTACATCTCAATGATCCGCCGAGTCTGTATCGTGCGGCCAATCAGATACCTGAACTATCTGCAAAAGGATAAGTGGTTGTCCTCATCTGACCGCTGCGCACAATCTCTGTAGGGTCTCTAGACAAAGCTGATCATTGTATCAATATGATGACGCCAGTACCCGGTGTCTCCCACGCGAGTCTAACTCACCGATCCCGCATATAGGTAAACGTACGACATCCCATCACCCAACTACTGAATCTACATCGGTGGTTGAAACATGGGAATACGCTCCCACACCTAGATCATCAAAAGAGTAGTGCCACAGCTAATACTATGCCCCTGGTGATAGACAACCTCGTGTAACTGGTGGTACAACATGGCCAACAAGCGTGGCCCCCAAGTGAACACGGTCCTTTGTCCTCGCATCCAAACAAGAACATCCCCCCATCCGATGGGAAATCCGTGACCATGGCAGTCTGGGATCAACAACCCGACGATCAAGGTCATAAGCATGGCATCGAATCTGGGAAATCGATCGGCTACAACGTCCCAGCCGATCTCATAACCGCCCATGGCCAACTACGCACCATTGACACCCTCATACATCTATGTCAGGGCCTGTTGCCCTCGGTGTGGGTCATAGACCACCCTCTCTCTGCTAATCGAAATTCGAAGAATACGGTACACGTCCTCCAAAGTCAACGTCGCCTCTCTAGTAGGCAGATGGAATGAGCAGGTCTCAGAATGCCACCTCTCACAGAGGGCTGTCAGCAAACCTTTATTTTCCTGAATAATGGGCATGTAGGTAACATGGTACAAGCCTAAGGCCATCAACCATTGTCTCTATCTATCACTGAGACGATCTCTCAAAGCATAGGTCGCTGGTTGGACCTCCCGGGTATAAATGGGTACAAGCCGACTCTGCACAGGGAAAGGCCAAGGATTAGCACACATTGAGCAACATTATGGAAAATTCACTACTACTGGCAAGTCAAGGGTGCATAAAGCTAATCTCGACAAAAGGTCAACAAAAGTCAACTCTGGTCAACTTCAATTGCGTCGCGTTGACAACAAATGCATCACAACCTGTCAATTGCGGCTCTGCGCATGACAAATGCATTGCAATATGTCAAATACGTCATTTTGACTAGCAAATGCACAATGCAACAACTAATGCGTCATTGTAGATAGCGAATGCGCGATCCAACAACAAATGCGTTGTTTGACTTGTCAATTGCGTTGCGAAATGACAAATGCGTCATTTGACTTGTCAATTGCGTTGCAAAAACGTCGATTGCGTCGCAATATGTCAATTGCATCATTTAGACTGGCGATTGTGCAATCGCACAAAAAACCTAGCTTACCCATCGCACTTGCATCGCGACGCAAACAAATGCGGCGAACGCGAAGGCATTTGCGGCTTTCGCGATAGCATTTGCGTCGCACCGCATTTGTTTACCTCCCATTAAACCCTAATAAATGCATTAAAATTAAAATTTGACAAGTTGGATAGGGTACTTACCGGTGCCTCTGCGCCCTCGGGTCATCGGAATGTGCACATGCGGTATCCACGGTGTGTAGTCATTGGAATCACCATCGTATCTCAGAGCTCTGGTTTCTAAAGTTTCTATATGACAAATGAGAAAATGACATTTGGATTGACCTTTTCAACCTATTTATAGGCTGAAAATTAGGGTTTTGACCTAATAGGTCCTATTGGAGGCTCATTTGACCACCTTTGATTGACATTTTGGCTAGCTTTGCGTCCTCCGATTCTGAATCTGTTCGCGCCATCACTTATCTGGTCATTAATTTGAGTTAGTCGAGGTATTTTCTAAATTTTTTTGACCCCGGGTCGAAATTCAAAAAATTTCCTGAGGGGGCATAGGCACTCCGTACCTTCACTGGGGCATATTTTGGACTTGTTTTCTTTGCCACAATACAACAAGCTGCATTATGACAAAGAGGGGCAAATGTAGACACATAAAAATGATCAAGACCTGCAAGCACTATTTTATCACCTTTCGTCATGACATGATTATAACATTTTAATTATGTTTCTAACCCACATTCAACTATTAATTAAATAATTTATAATTATTTAATTAATTCATAATCTCTCATTCTTCATGATTATTAAATAAGTAAATCTTATTTATTTATCTAATATGTCACTAATTATCAAAGTTTTCTTGCAATTAAATAAAATCTTATTTATTTAATTAATCTCTATCATTAATGTCCTCCTGATTATTAAATGAATATATTTTAATATATTGATTTAATGTGTCACTAATTCCTAAATCCTCTTAATTAAATAGATTTGCTAATTTATTTAATTAATTAACCACTTCTTCTAAATTAAATAATTATTTGTAATTATTTAATTATTGTATGTGACACTTTTATATTTTTAAATAAAACAAATCATTTAAAAATATCTCACATACTTTAACTAATTCTTCATTTAGTAATTAATTTCAAAAATCAATTACTTATTATCTCACAAAATCCATATTTTGAATTAATTTAATTCAAAATGGAATTATTCTTCTACAAATCAAGTAATTTCTAAAATTACTGATTTTCTAAAATCTCATCCTCTTGTCTTCTGATTTTTACTAATTTCATCTCAACTGTCACTTCAGTCTTGATTTAATTCATTTAATTAAATCTTATTCACACATATGGGTATTTTGCCCTAACCCTAATTGAGAGCTGCCTTATTGAATCTTGACCTTTGACTTTAGGGCATTCCTCAGTCTCTCATCTTGTCCGTCCGTTCAAGATTGCATTTTCTATAAAATGACAATCTTGATTTCATTTTCGGATCCATGATCATTTGCTTAATCAACTTTTAATATAGGCATTACTCATATCTTAGGCTTTCATTTACTATTTGCATATTAGGATTGAGTTTCTAGTTTGCACATTAGTTTATTTTCATAAATCCTTTAACAACTTTGCTAGGACTAGACACATAGGAATTGCTCACAAATATGAGGGCATTTATCCATCATTCCAAAGCTTGAGGAGGTACAATGGAAATGAGTCATGGAGGAGAGAAATGGGTGAGACTGTTCTAATTTCATTCCTTTTCTTTCATATTCTCCTTTGCATTCCATTGATTGATTGATTAATATTATTGCATGCATGTTCTAACCAAGATCTGTTTTGCAGGAAATATATTTTAGATCATTACATTAACAACTCGCCTCAAAGAGTTCCCTTTGTTTTCATGTATTATGTGTCATGGTTGTTTGCTAATAGTCCTTAATTTTAAGCAAGATAAGCCATCTTGGGCCACATTCATTATATTTAGAATAAGTAGATGATTGAATGTTGTAGTGGGGATCCAAATGATCCATTATTTTGGTGTATAACTTCCTTCTTTTGTTATTTTTTTTACCCTTCTCCTCCTAGCCCTTTTCACTATAATTTATAGCTTAGATACGATCCAACCTTATCTAAAATTATTTACACATTTGAACTCTACATGTGTGAATATGACATTATCAATCAAAACAATGATATCCAATTCTACATCAAATGTGTTGTTTTAAAGCATCAACATAGCTAATTGTATTTTCTAGTTTATAATTCCAAAAATATTTGGCGAGTAAAAGGAAAATCATTGTAATTTTGTAATGAGAATGCTTGTTTTTGTAGACCTAATTTCATAAATAACTACAACAAATATTTCAATCCATTTATTTGTGGAATCACTTTTTTAGTGAACAATTAAATAGGTTTGTGTGGAACAAGAATGAAGCTATCAATCTTATGAATTTCAACTTAACACCTTTAATTTTTTCAATCTTAGATCCAAAATTTGATATTGTATTCCAAGAAAAGACTCATTGATGTGTGAGTTTTGTGTCATTAATAGTAATATCAATGCCAACAAGAACAACACATAATTGCTTAAAATACCAATTCCCATTGCTAAAATTAGTATGGTATTCAATTATAATTTTCTTTATAAAGACTTCTAGAATTTTTTTATATTATGTTTGTAGAGATCTATTTTTTTCTTGTTTCTTGTTAATAATATTTGTTTAAAAAGCATTCTTTCGTTATTTTTTTTGGCTTCCTATTATTTTGGATAAACACATTTTTTTCCAACTTTACAATAAAATCATATTGTATATTAGTCACATAATAATTATTAATAGAATTTTAATAAAAATATATGTCAATATAATCAAGGATTTTCAAGGTGAATGTATACAGGAAAAAATCAAATAGTTGATCCAATAGTTACTTGTGACTTGTTAACTCTCATTATTAATAATTAGGTGAAATATTTTTTTTCAAATAAGTCACATAAAATAGTTTAATTATGTGATGCTAAATGGGTGCACCAAAAAGATATTACTTGATGTATAATCATTGAACTAACTTTTTTTCTTTGTATTTTAGGACATCTCTATAAAAATATGGAGATTTAGTTTTGTATTTGATGATGTGATCCTCAAAACTTAGATTTAAACTATATGGACACACAAAAAAGATATGACTTAATGCACAACTATTAAACTATTTTTTTTCATTGTATTTTACAACACCTCAACAAGAACATGCAGATTTAGTACCATATTTGATGATGTAGACCTCAAAACTTAAATTTAAATGATAATTCCAATTAGTGTATTGATAATAAATTAAAAAACATAAAATTAGGGTACACAATGACTGATTTCTTTTCCCTATATAAATTAAAAATAAACAAAACATTAGAAAGAGTGTCTAGAACATTTTAGAAGACTCTTATAAGAAAAAATAAAATTTACTAGAACATATTTGAACATTATCCTTATTTTCAAAGACATAAAATTACCAAAAGTATAGTTTACTTGGTTGAGCACAATTGGTGAGGATGATGGTATTTTCGTTGTTTAGGCCATCTACCAAAGTTCTCATCCTCTAGAAGTGCAATAAATAAGAGATGAGATCTAAAAATGCAATAAATAAGAAATGAGATTAACATTGCTTACGAAGATTATAACCCAAATGATTTTGATGGAATGACCTTAACTTTTAATTATTAATCAAAATAATCGATTATTTATACAATTTTAATTTATACCGCCATTACCAACAAGATAAAACAATAAAAAGCTATAATAAAACCCATCCCAAGAAAATATATAAAATTATTTGTTGGCTAAAACCACAGAAATCATATTGTGGAGAAGCATGTGTCCCAATCACTCATTTTTCTTTTGCTTAGACAACATGCATAACCCATATGAAAGAAAGTAATCATACAAAAGTTTGTATGATAAATTGATCTTGTCTTGCAACCAAGCGTACCACATATGATGTTACTGTCAATTACATTTGACTTGTGTAGCACAGACCAATATAAAAATTATAAACACTATAATATCACCATGTGGATGATCATTACAAAGGTAATGTTCACGTCGAAGTCATCTTCTGTGATCATTAAAACCACCTGCACTTACAGTAAAGGAATAACTCAATCCTATTTCACTTCAATAGACATGAGAGGATTACCAAAACCATTAAGTGGCTCTGATGAAGGATTTGAAGTAGCCATGATCTCTAATCTTTTCCAATCATGTTCCCTGTTCCTTCTCAAATGACTGGAGTTGGACTCTTGTTCTTTAAGTTTATGAAGACACTTTTTAAACATTTCTGGATCCATGCTTTCTAGCATTTTTTTGACACACACATTTTGCTCTTGAATGGACTGGTTCCAATGATCTTTGATGTTTTTCTCTATTGCAGCTATCACCATTGGTAACATATCTGCCATGTTTGCTGATACCAAATTGACAAAGCGCTCATTGTTCCAGATATACAATGCTCTCTCTGCTACCTTTCAGACATTACACCCACATTATCAGTTATACACATGATCTTATTACTTCTATTAAAAAGTGGGTTGTTTAAGAAATCCAAGTATTTAAAATTGTGTCAGAAAACTTAAGTTTATCTTGTAATCTAAGAATTTAGATTATTATTGAACATGATTCAATTGTTAATTGATAAAAGTTAGTTTGAAAATAAATTAAATAAAAATTGAAAATTAATTGATAGAAGATGATAATGATTATTAAGACAATGATGGGTGTGATCTTTCTGTAGACGTTTTGAATCTTATTGATGTATGGGTAAATTAGATGAGCGAGATCAATCTTCTCCCCCTAATGTTCTTGCTCTCACTGTGTAGTGACTTAATGTAATTGTGTTTTGTTCTGGACTTTTGTCCCATTTGAACTTTCAAATTGCGACTATTTCTATCCACCTTTTTTTTAAATATGTGAATCACTATTTTATAAATGATAATATACTCTATTCATTAAAAAAATGAAAAAAAAATTACTCTATATATATATATGAAATCACTATATATATTATCATAGTACAACCAAAAAAATACATATAATCTATTTTGTTATTCTTTAGAAAAAAATAGACCTAAAACTATGTGAATGAGACTCCTAAATAAACAAAAAGGTTCAAATCTCTTCCATATTTTAACTTCTCTCATCTATTAAACTTCCCCCAACCCACTTAAGCAAATTGGGAGTTTAAAATATCCTACCTAAATCAATTTTTTATATTATAATCACTAAAATAAACTCTAATGAGATCAGGATGGCTTAAATCCTTTAGAAAAAATTAGGCCAAAAATTATGGAAATCAGATTCCTAAATAAAGAGGGTCTAAACTCTTCCTTATTTAATCTTCTTTCCTCTGCTAAACTTCCCCTAACCCACTCAAACAAATTGAAACTTTAAAATATCTTACCCAAATCACTTTTTGATATTAGAATTGCTCTAGTGAAATCAGGTTCTATATGAGAAAATAGATAAACACTCTATACATGGTAACCCAAAGTTTCCAACCACCTCTTAACTATTAGAGAAGAGAATAATGAAAAACAAATAGAAAAAACAGAGAAACAAAGTTACCTGTGAGTGGAAGCTAGTGAGACATTTTGCAAAAAGTCTAGCCAGAGGAACAGCACACTTACTGAACCCTGGTTCTTGTGTATACTCCAACACCTCTTCCAACTCTCCAAGCAGCAAAGACTCTTTCTGACAGTTTGTCACAGGCCAAAACTTGATCAGCCCTTTGATCACCACATCTGCCAGTTTGCAGTCCTTCTGCACAAACTGAGATACACAGTACTGCAGCTGAGTATGATAAGTGCCCACACACTTGGGCTTATGCAATGGAATCAACACCTTGGTTAGAAACAATTTATGCTCCTCTTTGAGAGGCACCACAAAGCCATTTATAATGCTCCCCATAATCTCCAACAGTTCTGCAATCCCATTGTGTCTCTCAGTCTCAAATATAAACTGAAAAAACACATTGTTCACTGCCTTCCTCATGAAAGATCTCAAGGAGGTGAACTTCCCATAGATTCTATGAAAGATGGTTTTCAAAACGTCTCTTTCCCTTGGATCCTCTGAATCAAAATGGTCAAGAAGCCTCATCACAAAGGTCTTGTCCAACAAGGATTCCTTTGACAAACTCTTAGGCTCTGTATGCAACAGAAGCTGTAACAATACATCATAGATAATTTGCAGATGAGGCCATGAAGGCTCATAATTTGTCTTTTCTTCATCAGATTCTATTGCAGCTAATAGCATGCCCTTCTTGATCTTATCCCCATTAAAGGGTGCCAAGCCTCTGAAGATATTGACTGAAAACATTTTAAAGAGTTCTTTGAGGACTTCTTGTGAGAGCTCTGTTTTTTCTTGCTTGATGAAGTCGAATATGTCCAACAGGGTGTTGCGCTTGATTTCCCTGGCTTCTACAATACTCCTGGCCATCACAGAGTGATCATAAATGACCATGCAGATGCTGATTTTTCTCAAAATAACATCAACTTTGGTAGAAGGTATTAGATAGTCTTTATGTAAAGGATCTTTCTTGAAGAGATCATTGAGAGTGAGCCTGCTATTCAAGCTTTTGCTTCCCTGTAGACCCATTTCAGTGTTCAGAGGCAAAGAGACATCAGAACTCTCCATCACCATGTTTACAGCACCTGTTCTTCCCAATGCCTGTGATGGTGAATTGGGTATATGGAGAGAGCCAGGATGTATTTAGCATTGAATTCAAATTGGGTGAAGACAATTATTGACTTTGTGTATAACGAAGTTCTCGACAAGGTGGGGGGTTGGGCTCATCGATGAGCAAAGCTCTTTCTATGCAAATAGGTTAAGGAAATTCCTTGTTTGTTTGTAATGAGTGTATACTACATACATAGAGCGGATCCCACCTTGTGAATTATGGTTTTGTTCTTTTGGAAGCGACCTCGAAAGACCCATATAATTGTTTAATGCCCAGAGAGGCATCTCTTTAGAGTTGAGTGACTGCTTGTGTTTGGAAGAGGGAAAATTTTAAAAATAAAATAAAAAATGCTGTACATTGAATCTTTCTTTTTGGGGGTTAGATCAATTGGTTGGTATTGAGTGTGAGAGCATGCAATTTACATTCGGATTTTTGGAGGTTCATGGTTTTGATGATATGGTAGATATGATTTATCTGGTCATTCAGTTAACCAATGGGTGTGGTTTTAGGGGGTTTCATTTGATTTTTGAGATATTGGGTTCCCATTCTCTTCATATCTATTATTAGCACTTGCATCTGAAGGAAATTCAAGGATTGGGTGGATAGAAAATTATATGTATGTTAATATATTAGAGAGTACATGCATGCAAATTCTAGTTGCATTTGGTTGGATTAAACAATTAATAATAAATGTAAAATAATGGAATGAAATAAACTTAGAGAAATCTAGATTTTGTCCTTAAAGAAATTAAGTATTATCTGATTATGAAATAATATTTGCATACAAGAACGTAAAGCAATGCAAATGAAAAAAGAAAGTTGCCATCAAATTGACAAAAAATATTGCAAATGGAAATAAAATGTTCCCATCAGTTGTCAAATCAATATTTATTTGGCTTTTATGTGATCAGTGAGATTTTGGAGACTTTTACCTAATATTTTGGAGGCTTTTACCATTAAACGCAGCTGATTTACCATTAAACGACAGCTGAAACTTGTTTTTGATGACTCAACAGTGGTTTGTAGGTGTGAGACTTCTTTCAGGCTCAAATTTCACACTATACGTAGCCTATCGACTAAAAATAAAAAAACAAACAAACAATTCAATCTATAGATTCAAAGGGTATGCCAATAGTTTTTTATTATAATAAAATTTTGTTATAGAAAATTAATTTTCACATAGTCAAAATTCTTAGATTGTTTGGTACATGATACAAAATGTATGCAATTTTGTAAAGGGATCACTAATAAACATATCCACTTATTAATCATGAAGTCTCATTGGTCACAATCACCATTCTCTTCCAAATTAAATGAGTAGTTTTAAACTATGAAAAGGAAATGAACACTATTTCTATTGTTTTAAACTCGTATATGTGTTTGACATTCTCTCAAAAATCACATTTCCATTTATTGTTGTATTATATGGACTCAATTATATTTCCTTATTATTGTATTGTATGGACTTGGTTAAATATAGTGTCTTGTGGGTTTTTGTTTGTTGTAAAATTCATGTCTACAAATGAAAAATAAAGTGCACACAATTACATGTATTGATTGTTGGAATAATTATTGCACTATAAAGAAAGGCTTGAAATTTTAATTTTTAAATTAAACAAAAAAATTATAACTATAATTTTTTATTATATGAATTGAAATATACCTTATTAAGGAAATTTATGATCTTTGATTTTATATTCTTTCATTGGATTAAAATAAATTATTCTAAAACAATACTTAATTGTACTTCACTACTTACAAAAATTCATAAATGCATTACCCACCATTGAATTTATCCCATTTTCACAATGTGTTCACAACCAGTGAATAATGTTTACTCTTTTGAATTTTTTATTACCAAAAAAAGGGAACCTTTATTTTATGTAGATTGTAAAGGTAATTGCCACAAAGATTTGAATTTTTATTATTGATCTAATATATTGATGCTTCAAAAAAACTCAACTTGCAATTAAGTTTGAATTTCTTTTCCAACAAAGTTTCATGAGAATTGCCTAAGCATATGCTCTTGGTTTAATTGATCTTAAAAATTATGTTTGAGAGTGAGGAAAAAACCTAGTCTATTTTAAACATCGTACTCTCATGCAACCTTCTTTGGCTTGCTCAAAACATTTACACATTAAATAATTAGATTGTAGTTTAAAAAATATGAAACATTCATGAGTTAAATTAATTAGGTCACATTTTTGCAATAAAAGCTATATCTAGTTAGTATATTTCAAATAATCTAAAACATTTCCATATCATATTTTGGGGTAAAAGTTATAATTTATCTTAAAATTTGCCACAATAAAAAAAATAAAAAAATACATTGAAGTTTATTGCTACATAATCGTGAAAGTAGGCTTCTTTATTGGTAATGTTGCCTAGATACTACTTGTAAGTGGATGTTAGACTTCATTTTTATATGGATGAATATAGTGCTTTATGTGCTTGAAAATATTTTTTTTTCAACATATTAGAATAATACAAATCAAATATCACACAATCTTTGCACTCCAAATGATATTTGCCCCCATAAATGCCTTTTGAAAATGATCATATATGTAGTTGAATTACTTCCAAGTTAATTCCTTACTGTGTATAATCTTATCAAAATGATTGTACAATATACATTGAATATTGTTCTCAATGAAACTAATTTTAACAAGTGTGTTGAGATTTGATAAGCAACATTAAGTTTAATTTTCCCATTTATATATTGGCATATAGTTTACATATAATTCCTAGAAGTTGTTGATCATCATGAATATCATGGATGATATGAAAATATTTTTATTTTGTAGTTCAAAGATTCACATGTCAATAGTATTTTTAGGTGAAACTAACAAAAAATAATATTAAAGTAATACTATTTTAAAAAATGTACTATAAATGAAAGAAACAAAAATACTATTCCAAGAAAAAATTCTCCACCGTTCAAATAGAACAATCAAGATATTTTATTCATAATAGATTAATCATTACAAATTATGCTTTATTGGGCCACTTAAGCAAACAAGTTTAAGAAAATATAAACAATAATATTTACATCCCAAAAAAATCTTAGACCTTTACTCTATATATTTCAAATATTTTGGAAAGAAAGCTATCAAAAACCATCAACCTCAAGGAATCATTAATATATCATAATATGGATTGTTGATCTTGAAAGTATTATAGGTCTCTTTGATTGTTTTATATAAAATACAACCCAATTAATTATGGGTGGTTTTGGAAGCCCCCACAACTACTTGAAAAATATAATGGCAATTAGTTTGTAGTGAAAATAAAAAGTAAAGGGAAATGTATACAATATAATTACGATGAATAGATTATTGTGACGTGTAGGAAAAATTTATTATAATGAGATACTACCAATTTACAATAAATCCATGATTATGATGTGAAAAATATATGTTTAAATTCAAGGTCTTTTCTTCTTAAATTCTAAGATAAGCCTTGAATAAGGCATATTTTAATGTTGATAGGAATTTTAAATATGAAAAATGAAAATTGGTTGATAAATCTACAACAAGGATGTAACTACAAAAATATAAATGAAAAAGTGTTGTCCTTATGTACCTACATTCAATATGAATGCTATTAGCTAACTTTATTCACCAATTCTTTGTAGGTGCCAACGTCTTTTTTCTTCAAGAAATCAATAAGATCTATTACATTAAGGAAAGTATCTCTTGGCCTTCCTACAAGCTAATTTCACCAATTATGTGATTAGGTCTTAAGAGAATGTAACTTTATGAAAGATTAATAATACAATTTTTTATGTGGTAATAAAAATAGCATAAAGTGCGAGCTTTCCATGACTAGAAGTATACAAATGTAGTTTTTACTATTACCCATGAACAAAATATTAAAATCACATTAAAATCACTTGTATGATTTTTTTTACATAAGATAAATCAACAAGAAAACCCTAAAGAAGAAATCCCTTCAATTGAAAATTAGGATTCACAAAACTCATGCATTTGTATAGATATGATCTCCTAGTTTTCAAAAATTCCACTTAAGCTTGTCTAGCTTTAGATAATTCAATACTAATAATTTTAATTTATCATTGGTTGGTGCAAAATATTAATAAGTTTTGTTTATCAAAAGTTGGGTTTGTCTTTGCACTAATAAGAGCAACAAACAAGACTATTTCCCTAGAGAGAAGGATAAAACTATGTCCTATATAACCAAATTTAAATTGAAACCAAGTTGGATGGAACCACTTGAACATACAATTTAAATCATATAGAAGAAAGTAAATTATGAACTAATACGAGCTTAAGGAATTGTAGCAAAAAGAAGAAAAAAATTGATAGGAACAAGATTTCAGGATAAAAGTACAAACCTGTGTCACATTGTTATAAAGGAATCGGCTAACACAAACAAAAATTCTCAACTTCAACCACATAAAATTGGCCTTTATGTTTTGAATTTCAAAATGATGTAAACTAATGAAATGTAGAACGCTTGATGAAGTTTATTTCTATAATTTTTCAAAATTAAAAAAAATTGATTTGATATTTTTTTATAAATTTAAGAGCAGATTTTGAATTGTAGAAAGTTTTAGAAAAAAGTGACATTGAGTTGACATCAAGAAAAAACAGAAAAAAATAAAATTTCCCCTAATTTTTTTTCCAAATAAAAAACTTCAATATCTAGTGTATGGATTTTTTTTTTAAAATTTGATGTATATTTTCCTCGTAATAACATGTTAAAGTCAAATGTACCAGAATTTGATAGTTTTCATTTGACATCAACTATTGTCCATTTATTTTATCCTTTAAAAAAAAAAAATACCATTTTGTAGAAGATTCTCTCCTCTAGTGCACCATATAAATTTCAGTTTTTTTAATACGTTTTAATATTTTTTTAATTTCTAATCAACCTCATTTTTTATTTCAACAACCTACTTGTATTATTTAAAGAAAAACAAATTAAAACTAATCAAAATATTAAAAAAATTATATATTTGGATTCTTCACTTTGAGCTCTACAAAAGGGTATTTTTAGTTTTTTGAAAAAAATATTATGACTATAGAAATATCATGTTCAAGTGGAAAATTTCAAAAAAAATTGAAAAAAAGATGAGGTGGTTGCCAACAAGGATGCCACATAGACAATTTCGGGTGAAAGGGTTTAGACCAAAACCCTTTTAGTCAAAAAATTACATTCAAATTGAGTCACATTTTAAAGTGATAAAGGAAACAAATATTTCGTTGTTTCGGGCGAAAGGGTTTCACTTGAAACTCTATGTGCCACGTAGTTTCAAGTGAAATTGTTTCACCCTAAATTGTTTAGGGCAAAACTGTTTCACTCGAAATTATTTTGTTTGCCGAAAGTGTGACATAGGTTTGTGCTTTTACCAAGTTAATGATTTATTTTTGGTTTGTATTCTTTCTTGTTTTTAGGAAAATATAATCTCTAACAGAATCATAAAAAAGTGACCAAGATTAATTTTATAAAATTATTTTCATTTAGTCTATTAATATGGGTTCCATCGAGCTAAGAGATTTTAGAACCACAAATTTAGAACTCAAATAAGATAGCTTTCCAATTTTTACTTACGCATTATTTTCAAGCAATAGATATGCCAATTGGGTTTTGTTGATCATCAAAGCTTGAGCCTCTCGGACAACCTTATGGGAAATTCAACGAGTGGGGGACCAAATTGCGCCTCATTGAATACCTTTGGGATCTTTATAGAAAGTTGACTCTTCTCTGAGTTTGGGTAAAGGGTAGAAAGAAATGTAAACATAAAACATGAAAAGTGGTGATGCGCCAACGATTTTACATTTCAAAACCCAAATTCTTTTCTATGAATGATATAATAGACACAAAACACCACAACCCTTCATTGTTGGGAAGAGAACGAACAATAGAGGCTAGATACAAGCACAATGCAATCATTCAAATCTACTTGTAGGAAGTGTTCGTTAAGGTTTGATCAAGCATAAAAGTTCCAAGAGTTAACATAAAACATTCAAAAGTCACATAAACCCTTCCTCTTAATACAACATAACATGAAGAAACAATAACCTTAAAAAAATAGCTAGAATTCCAATGGCATAATATAATTTCTATAGGCTATCACTTTATCATATAAGCTTACAACGTGGAAATCAAATAATCAAAATATTCAAATTAATCTAGACACAGTGTTCTATTTTGAACGAAGATATAAATAAGGAAACATTGACAAAGGCCATATCATGCACAGTTTCAAATATTTCTCCTACATAGTTTGTACTTCAATATCAAATGAACTTTAAAATAGAGGTCGGATTCCAATCCGACAATAGTTTGAGTTAAAATAAATATAACATGTCAGAGTGAAGCAGTGTTCTGCAAACTTTAATGAAAATACTTCCTATAACTATGGAAAACTAAATAATTTCTTTCTAAAAGGGAAAAACTTTAGGAACCCTTTTCTTCTATTGCCACCTTAGATTTATAGCTGGAAGGAGAGAGAAACACCACCTCTACTTAGAAGTAATTACTGCCAGATGTCTGCACTTGATAGTTCATAATTTGATCATAGATCTTTAATTAGGTCACAACAATCTTCACTCATCAACTCTCAACTGTTGCATTAATATCCTTCAAATATTTAGCAAGATTTCCCTCCATAAACGCTCGAATCCTAGAAAACATCTTGGCAAAAAGTCTTGTTGACCAATCACGTGGCTTGGCGACATCAACTCAAATCCTCCTCCTAAAAACCAAAGAAAAGTATGCTCTGACAAACTCTGAAGAGAAACCTCCTTAAAGCACAACTTCTTTGCAGCGAAGACATGACATGTTGAGTGGGCGGGTATTCTTAGCTTTGTAAAAATCATTCTTGAGAAACTCTCCATCGAGATGACATGTGGCCTGAATTTCTCTCGAAAGGAAAGTGATGAACAAAACTTGCGCAACCACCACGTGGCGCATTGCGCATCTTTTGAAACCAAACTTTCTTTTGTGCGTGGATTCTTCCGAAACCAAAATCATAAAGCCGAAAATCAAAAGAGACTAAGGCAAAATTTACTTCATAGGTTCCATGAAATCCCTTCTGTCTAAAGGTAAGTGGCCTTTCCAAGTTGTCTATGTGACCAAATGGGGAAACCTACTCCATATTTAAATTTTCAAAAATGTGTCTCAACCTTGATCTTAATACTATCAAATACTATCAATACTATCAATTTACAATAAATCCATGATTATGATGTAAAAATATATGTTTAAACTTAACATCTTTTCTTCTTAAATTTTGAGATAAGCCTTGAATAAGGCATATTTTAATATTGATAGGGATTTTAAATATGAAAATTCAAATCAGTTGATAAATCTAAGCAAGGATGTAAGTATAAAATATAAATGAAAAAAGTGTTATCCTTATGTACCTACATTCAATATGAATGCTATTATCTAACTTTATTCACCAATTCTTTGTAGGTGCTAACATCTTTTTTCTTCGAGATATCAATAAGATCTATTACATAAAGGAAATGATCTCTTGGCCTTCCTACAAGCTAATTTCACCAATTATGTAATTAGGTCTTAAGAGAATGTAACTTCATGAAAGATTAATAGTACAAATTTTTATGTCCTAATAAAAAATAACATAAAATGTGAGCTTTCCATGACTAGAAGTATACAAATGTAGTTTTTACTATTAACCATGAAAAAAATATTAAAATCACTTGTATGATTCTTTTTACATAAGATAAATCAACAGGAAAACCCTAAAGAAGAAATCCCTTCAATTGAAAATTAGGATTTGCAAAACTCATGCATTTGTATAGATATGATCTCGTAGTTTTCAAATTCCACTTAAGCTTGTCTACTTTTAGATAATTCAATACTAATAATTTTAGTTGATCATTGGTCGGTGCAAAATATCAATGTTTTGTTTATCAAAATTTGGGTTTATCTTTATAGTAATAAGAGAAACAAACAAGACTATTTCCCTAGAGAGAAGGATAAAAATATGTCCTATATAACCAAATTTACATTGAAACCAAGCTGATGGAACCACTTGAACATACAATTTAAATCATATAGAAGAAATTAAATTATGAACTAATACGAGTTTAAGGAATTGAACCAAAAAGAAGAAAACAATTTTGATAGGAAAAGATTTAAGGGTAAAAGTACAAACCCGTGTCACACTGTTATAAATGAATCGACCAACACAAACAAAGATTCTCAACTTCAACCACATAAAAGTGGTCTTTATATTTTGAATTTCAAAATGATGTAAACTAATGAAATGTAGAACTCTTGATGAAGTTTATTTATGTAATTTTTAAAAATTTTAAAAAATTGCTTTGATATTTTTTTATAAATTTAAGAGCAGATTTTGAATTGCAAAAAATTTCAGGAAAAAGTGACGTTGAGTTGACGTCAATAAAAAATAGAAAAAAAATATTTTCCCTTGATTTTTTTCCAAATACAAAACTTCAATATCCAGTGTATGGAAAATAAAATCAAATTTTGATATATATTTTCTTCGTAATAATGTGTTAAAGTCAAAAGTACCAGAATTCGATAGTTTTCATTTGATGTCAACTATTGTGTATTTATTTTATCCTTTTCAAAAAAAATTATACCATTTTAGAGAAGATTCTCTCGTCTAGTGCACCATATATTTTTCAATATGCTTTAGTATTTTTTAATTTCTAATCAGCCTCATTTTTTATTTCAATAACCCACTTGTATTATTTAAAAAATAAATTAAAACTAATTGTAGACATCCAAATTTGATCACTTCCATATGATCAAAATCATCCACTCTATTCATCTATTTCATTAATAGTGATTAAATAATTTATTTAATCATTATTTCATTTTCTGCCTAAGGTTCATAAAGTATCTAATTAAATAAATTAAATATTTTACCTTATCCCTTTTCCTCTCTAAATTAAATAAACATGACAAATTATTTAATTTAGTCATTTAACCTATTTGGATTAAAAAACCAATTTTTAATTCCCCTTTTTCTCTCTCCTTGTCACATTCTTCATAACCCTCTTTTAATCCAGACTAAATTAATTAATCTATGATTAAGATGTGCACCACTTAATCAAGATTAAGTGTCACATCCTCCATTATCTCCCACTTGCCTCTAATCTCTCATTAATTATCCTAATCCTGTGTTTGCACAACCTTAATTAGAATCATTAGCCACATTTGGCTTACCTTTTATGGTCAACCTTCCCATTTACCATTTTTAGCCTGGACTCTCTTCCCCATGTGAATTTTTAATTCACATTTATTTGCCCAAGGTACCTCTCTTCCCCATGTGAATTTTTAATTCACTTTTATCTTTCCAAGGTCTTCCCCATCCCCCATGCAAGATTCTAGAAGCCTTGACTTGTCACTTCACATGTGCCAAGGGCTTCTAGAACCTTGGACTTGTCATATCACCCACATGTGACAAATCTCTAGCTTTTTGGAGACCCTCTCTTATCCACTAGATTCTTCTAATCATTGTGAATTTTTAATTCACTTTTATTCCTCCAAGGAATCTTCTCATCCCCCAAGATCCACCTCATGTACTTCCCTTCCACCTCATTTCCACATCACTCCACCCTAAAACATCTCACATTCCACATGTCAAGATGTGAGGGCTTGTGAGTCCTCAACTCACCATAGCCCTTCATCTTGATATTGTTGGATCAATCTCAACCGTTGAATTCTCTAGAGAATTCCAATTATCCTATAAATACCCCCTCATTTCTCCCATTTTGGAGATCAAGTCTTTTGCAACTAAACTCTTGCAAATTTACCATTTGAGCTCTCATCCATCATAACACTTAGCATTTTCATTCATATTGCATCCATTCAATTCAATTTCCATCCAAGGAGCACACAACTCTTCAAGGATCAAAGGGCCAACCAAGGAAGGAGCAGCAAAGGAAAGGTATAATCAACTTCAATCATCAATTGTTTTATCTTACTTCTTTGCTTCATCATTTTCTTAGGCTAATCTTATTGAGGTGTCCTCTTTTAGTGTTATTGCTTTTGTTATTGCATCATTAGTTTTGTTTAACATCTCACATTAGGAGTAGCATTTTAAAGGGATCATACTAATAATATATATATATATATATATATATATATATATATATTTGGATTCTTCACTTTGAGCTCTACAAAAGGGTGTTTTTAGTTTCTTGAAAAAAATCATTCCGACTAAAGAAATATCACATTCAAGTGGAGATTTTTAGAAATTTATGAAAAAAGATGAGGTGGTTGCCAACAAGGATGCCGCATAGATAGTTTTGGGTGAAAGGTTTGACCGAAACCCTTTCAGTCAAAAAATACATACAAATTGAGTTGCACTTTAAAGTGAAAGGAAAAATATTATTTTGTTGTTTCGAGCAAAAGGGTTTCGCCTGAAACTCTATGTGCCATGTATTTTCAGGTGAAACTATTTAGGGCAAAACTGTTTTGCTTGAAACTATTTTGTTGGTTGAAAGTGTGACACATGTTTGTGCTTCTACCCTTATTGATTTATTTTTGGTTGTATTCTTTCTTATTTTTAGGAAAATATAATCTCTAACAGAATCATAAAAAAATGACCAAGATTAATTTCATAAAATTATTTTTATTTAGTCTATTAATATGGGTTCCATTGAGCTACGAGATTTTAGAACGACATATTTATAACTCAAATAAGTTAGCTTTCAAATAGTTTACTTAAGCATTATTTTCAAGCAATATATATGCCAATTGGGTTCCATGAAATCCCTTTTGTCTAAAGGTAAGTGGCCTTTCCAAGTTGTCTATGCCAAATGGGGAAACCTACTCCATATTCAATTTTTGAAAAGGTGTCTCAACCTTGCTCTTAATATTAAGATTAAAAAAGTGTAAATTTTGGAGATAAAACAGAAAAACTCAATTTATGGGCTACATAAGTGTTTATTGTGTAGATTTATTTCATCCCTTAAATTAAAAATAAAAGTGCCAAACCAACCCTTAAAATCAAAATTTATATGGCATGAAAAGAATTCATAGGAAATGTAAAAAATTGTTAGATGCATAAAAAAATTGTAAAGGGAAGTTACAATTTTCAACCAACTTATGATGCATGTTATGACACATAATAAGGCATCTTTGAGTGGGGATTTTGGGCACTAATTTCTGGGTGAGTTTATCTCATGGTTTTCTAATTACCATTTGATGGTTTCATGTATTGTATTTCCTATATATTAGGTGCTTGAGATGAAGATTGTGTGTCAAGTCTTATAGATACTATTAAGCTATCAAAATTCATCTAGATCTCTAGTTGGTGATATTATTGTGAAGTATTTCTCTACAAGTTTATTGTCAGTATGTTGTTTACTAAATAATATCTTGAGATTTTTTGGAGTGTGGGGCTTTTCTCCCAATTTGGATGTACACTTATGTGATGGTATTTTATTTATTTTATGTTTAAATGTGTATCTTTTTAGATTAAAATTTGTAAAATACTCTCCTTGGAATATTAATGTAAGAATCATTTTTGTGTACCTCAATTCCTTTTATTTATTGTTAGAGCTTGATCACCTTGGATTCTAGGTGTGGGTAGAGAATTATTTGTATTAATCTTTGTTTGAGTGTGTTGCACAGATGGTTGTCATTACACCAAAAGATTGACCTATTAATGCTTGATAAAACCACCAAAGTTAATGAATCCATGAGAGGTGGTTAAACCATGTCACAAACCCGAGAATTGTGTTGCACAACACAAGGATACCAAGGGCACACACCTTGTAATGTTCCCCCCCAACGCAATCGAGGGGTTCAAACTTGTGACCCAAGCTTTGATACCAATTGTTGCACAGATGGTTGTCGTTGCACCAAAACGTTGACCTATTAATGTCCGATACAACCGCCAGAGTTAATGAATCCACAAGAGGTGGTTAAACCATGTCGTAAAACCTGAGCATTGTGTTGCACAACACAAGGAGACCAAGGGTGTACACCTTGCAACAAAGTGAATCTTATGTAGAGAGGATTTTGATCTTATTGCACAAAGAGATGGAGAAGTTCTCGCACAAAAAAATTGAGTTGTGGAAGCTCAAGATGGAGGAAATGATTGTAGATTGAGATCTATGGATTTTAGTATCTATATCCAAACCTATAGCTATATCATAAAAGGCTCTAGGACAAGATGGATAGAAAAACAAAAGGTCTTATTCTAGAACTAGTTTTCTTGATTTAGTATTGCTAAATGTGCCTGAAGATACTACTATAGATAATCTTTGGAAGAATCTTGGAGATATTTATTAGTCTAAATACCTAGTGGATAATATTTTCCTAAGAAAAAATATGTATACCCTTAGGATGGAGGATGGTAGGTATGTGGTCGAACATCTAAATTCCTTCAATATTCTAGTTATCTAGTTGTGATTTGTGATTAAAAATGGAGGAGGATTAAAGCATGAATTTGTTGTGTTATTTGTTAGATTCATGGGACCACCTAGTTATAGCCATTGGGAGCACTACCGCAAAGATCCAAATGGATAAATTTTATATTTTATTTCTAAATAAATGAGAAGGAAGAGTTATCAATGAAGGAGGCCCTAGTGGTTCATGAAATAATTAAAGAAACATGCAAGAAGGACATGAAGCAAGATAATTCTAGATCCAAATCCTATGGGAGATCCAAATCTATTGGTAATTTCAAGGAAAATATTTTAAAAAAAATTGGACACCTAAGATGTTGTAAGGAGGAGAAGAAAAAGGTTAATTTGATAATGAGTTTGAGATATCCTCCTAGGATGAAGGTGATGATTTTGTCACTATCTTGGCTACTCATGAATTATAAGTTATATGGTTGATAGATTCTAGTTCCTCTGTCCAATTGAACTCATATCAAGGTTGGTTTATAAAATAAGAAGAATATGATTGTGTGAAGGTGTAAATTTTGGAGAAAATTCTCATGTGAATATTGTTTTCCATGGTATATTCTTGATTTGATTCCCTAATGGATCAATGGATGGGATAAGTGTTGTACTACATATCCCATGTTTGGCATGGAACTTAATTTTTGTAAGAAAACTAAATTTGTGGGTGTGTAGGTTGTTTTCTTGAGTGGAGGGTGCAAGATGGTTAGAGGAGATATGGTTCTTGCTAAAGATGTTCAATTTGGCACTCTATTTTAGCTAAATGCATGCATGGTTCAATGTAACAACTCTTTAATAATTGTGGTGAGAAGATTTATAGAAAATTTACCTTCACCATTGGAACCAACTAAAAGGAGGTGCATTATGTCTACTTTTTTATGATAATGATTTTTGGGTACTTAAGGGTGCTCATGCTTTGGAGATTGAGTTGTGAGTATAAAAAATAATGTTATGGCACTAAATAATGGGTCACATAGGTGAGAAGGGTTTAAGGACCTTGAAAAATAAAAACCTTGTTAAGGGGTTGAATGATTGTAATCTTTAATTTGATTTATAAGAACACTAAGAATATGGTAAACAAAATTACATTCAATTTTACTTCAATTCTCATAAATATTCTAGGGTGTTGGATTTAATTAGTTTAGATGTATTTTTTCATGTTAATGTTCCGTCAATTTTGAAATGTATATATTGTGTTTCTTTCATATTTGATTATAATAGAAGGAAATGGTTGTATTTCCTTCAAATTAAATCTAAATTCTTTAGTCATTTTAAAGATTTTAAGGATCTTGTAGAGAATAGAAGAAGAAGAGAAATAAACTCCATGTCAATCATTGAGAGGTTCCAATCAACAAAGAAAATAATTAAAAATGTATACTCCTTATGATTGGAGATGTATTTTTTCTTTAATTAGTAGCACTAATGAGCTTAGGACTATAAAGGAGGCTATGGGTATTAATGATACAAAATATTAGAAGGTGGTCATGGATGAGGAGATGGTTTCCTTAAATAAAAATAACACATGGGACCCAATGCCTTTTCTTGATGGATAAAATATGAAATCTATTTGATTTATATTATCTCTTATTGTAATATATGATCTTGACATTGAGTAGGTGGATGTAAATAAAAAATTTATTCATGATGATTTGGAGGAAGATATCGATATGAAATAGATAAAGAGCTACATTAAGGAAGGAAAAAAATGGTTTGTAAGTAAAAAATATATTTATATGGTCTTAAGCAATCTTCTAGGATGTGCTACCAAAATTTTGACTCTTTTTATGTTAATTTTAATATTTCTGGGATCCAAATCAAATTATTCCATCCACTATAAGATGGAAATCATGATCATATTATCATTATTGCATTATACGTTGATGATATGTTATTTTTTAGTAAAAGGAAAGGTTTGATTTGTGATGTGAGGTTTCATATTTCAACACAATTTGAGATGGACTTAGAGTCAACTATGTACATCTTGAGGATGGAGATCATAAGAGATAGAGTAAATTATAATTTTTTTTGGGCAAAATTAAGTATGTGAACTTGGCGTTGGATAAGTTTATCATGATATATTGTAGTCTATTGTGTTTTTGTTATGATGTGAATAAAGTTATCTATTGAGAAGTGTCCAATTTATCTTAGCGAAATGGAGGATATGAGGAGAGTTCCTTATGTTAGTCTAGTCAAGAGTTTAATGTATGTTATGATTTGTATAAGACTAGGCATTTCCCAAGTTGTGGGATTCCTTAGCCAATTTACCACTAATCCTAGATGAGTACATTAGGATGCAGTAAGGAGGGTCTTTAGGTATTTGTATGGAGCTTATGAGTATTCATTATGCTTTCATTATTATCCTACAAGGGGCACACATTTATTTTGTATCTATATATTTTTGGATTCAAGTTGGGTTGGAGATATTGACTAAAGAAGATCCACTAGTGTATATTTTTTATTTTGTTTGGTGGTGAAAATAATTAGAAGAGTAAGTGATAGGTTGCAGTCACTTTGTCCACTATAGAAGAAAAGTATGTTGTAGTAATTCATGATATTAAGGAAGAATTCTAGCTTAAGATATTTTTTCAAATGTTGGGATAGAGGCAAGAGCCATTATGACTCATTGTGATAGTCAAAGTGTCATATTTTTGGAAAATAACCAAACCTTTTATGGAAGGATGAATCTTAGCTCCTAGTAATTAGATAATGGTGTTGATACTGGACCTTTTCTCTTGTAAGGTGCTTATTAATTAAATTTCTTTCAAGAATTAGGACTATTAAAATTTAATCCAATTTCAAACTATCTACTAACATTATGTAGGAAGGGAGATATTAGCCCAAAAACCATTGCATGCAACGACAGAGAGATGCCTTGGGGAGATTTCTTCCATCAAATTAGAACCAAGAGGATTTAGTTGAAGAAGAATTTAATAAAATAGAAGTACCCCTCATACTAGAATACATCCCAAATTTGGAAGACATCACTATTAGGCATCTTGACATAATGATAGAAGAAAAAGTAGAGAATCATGTTGAAGTAATTGCATTCAAATTTATTATTGCAGACCAAGAATGTGCAACTAACCTAAAGAATATACCTCTTTCGACTCTACCCAACTTCTATGGTTTGATCACTAAGGATCTTGGTACATTTGTATTTTAATTTGATATTTTTTTTGGAGTTATGACTACCCTATTGATGCATACCGACTAAAACACTTTCTGGACACACTCAAGGATGTCACTTTACGGTGGTTCGTGGGATTGGGTAGAAATGTTGTAGAAAACTAGGAAACCATGAAGGAGAAGTTCTTGCATAAATATCAAGACAATTTTCATGGAAGGGACATGAAAGGAAATAATTTTTTTAGAATATTGTAAAAAGAGGATGAACCCCTTGAAGTTTACGTTGAGAGACTCCAATTTTTTCTCAAAAAGTCACACCAAAACCGACTCTCTCCAAAGTCACTCAAATTAGTGTTCTTAAGAGGTGTGAATGAGGATTGTATTGATGCATTAAACCTGATTGGATTAGAAGACATCTCTCAACTAGACTTTGATGACATTTGTCAAATCTATAGGAACTACTCATGCTCAACCATGAAGAAAACTAGAGGTTGTAAATATCTAACTTCCACAAAGACATCTTCAGTTATCTAAAAACTGGAGCTTATTAATCTTATATCGAATATGAAAGAAGATTTCATTAGCCATATGGAAACCCAGTTCAACACCTTACATATTAAGAAAAAATAAGAAGCATACACGATTATAGTAGAGTACTGTCCATATTGCCATCAAAGGAAGGTCAATTACAAATGTAAAAGGATTTCTAGTATTTCTAAAGAAAAGTGAGGAAGACCTGAGTTCCACATATTGGAAGATGAGGAAGGTCAAGTATTTTAAATTTCCTAACACAAACCCTTGCAACAAAGACAAGCTATTCCTTAAGACCCATTGTCCTACAATACTTTATTTTTTTGAGTTAATTCAAATTTTCCTAACTAGAATAGTGCACCCTAAAATAACATGCCAAACAAACCTTGGTCATGTAAAGAGTGAAACTTTTTAATTCCAAATAATCTATAATACCTTTAATAAATTAATTTCCATTCCATAAAATATCGTAACTCCATTCATTTAAATTACTTTAATCCAAAAGATTCCAAATATCGACTTAAAGTCTACAATAAGATTCATAATACTTCCAATTGAATTCAGAAACGTGTCATCTTACACAACATTTAATAATAAAATAAAATTGTAAAATAAATTTACAATTCAAGACATAGGAATTCCGTCACCTTAAGTTCTACAATAATCATACAAGAATGGGATATAATAGATATATGAAGAAATCTTCATTTGATCTTCAATCCAACTGCTTATCTTCAAACATGAAGACGAGAACAAGGTTCAGGCACTTTTTCCGCCCAACCTCGAAGCTTACGCTTCCCCAGAATTCCTTAGTCATTAAAATAATACCCGACCCTACATGAATCGCTTAGCAAAAACAAGTCGACAAGCAAGATGGAATCTGATGCGTGCCTAGTATAACTAGTAAATCCAAGAGCATTTTCATTTTTATAATTCATTTAAGAAATAAGCAAGTTTGATACTAGGATATGGTAGAGAGTTATTCATATTATATCTATTTCAATGGTCCTTAAGTTACTTGGCCAAGTAAAATGTCATGCACGACAAATAATAGTAGTTTTGGAAAAGCAAAACTACGCTCTCTAAAAACCCATATTTGACCCCTGTCCCAGAAGGTAACTTTCCAAACACATGTCATGCACATTCAATTATCAAGCATGCATGGTTCCATTCAAAATAAATAAATTATCTTTCCCAACACATGTCATGCACTTTCAATTATCAAGCATACATGGTTTTAATGCAATAATCTCATAAATTTACATCGTAAATAACATTATGTTCATATTCGAAATAAATAAAAGAACACACCTTCTTTTGTTTCATTTACTCACAAAATTCATCTACACTTCAAAATAATCCTTTTCTAATTCGTTTCATTTCAAAGTAATTTATATTTTTAATTTTACTTTCTTTCTTTTCTATTTTTCATATTTCCTTTTAAAATAATATCTTTGCAAAAACATAAAACCTCATATTTAATTCTATTTCGCAGCAATTTTAGTTTGATTCCCAGAGGTTTATCAAATTTCAATTCTACTTTTCAAACATATTTAAATACACAAAATTATTTATCTTATCATTCTGGAAATCATTCAACAATTTTATTTAAACCAAAAACATTCAACTGTATAATTCTGTAAAAATTTCCCTATCTTTTCTGGTAATTTCCAAATTTTTGTTTGTATAGTTAACGAATATAGTTTTCTTTTGGAGGTTTTCTGAATCTAAAAACATGTTGTTTCTGGTGAAAATCTTTACTAGATGTCATGGAATAAATCTAAAACATACTGTTTTCTATGCAAATCTTTTAATATGCTAAAACATAATTCTCTAAATACAGAAATCTACTGTCTCTTAATTGTTTTATGTTCAATTTCATTCTTTATCTCCATAAAAATACAGTTTGGTGTATGAACTGTCTTCTAAATTCAATCAAAAACAACAATATGTTTTCATTCGATAAAATAAAAGAATAATAGAAAAGAGTTAAACTCATATTTTAATTGACTATGAATCTGGTTAATAATGTTTCCATTGAATCTACCTATCAATCTCCTGCAACTGTGTATTTTCCTAAATCTGGCAATGAATCTTTGTTCTTATGTTCTTTCTGTGAGTATTTTATCTTCCAAGCTCTTTGCAATGTAGACCTCTGTCTATTTTCCCCTGCCGTTCCTGTGATCTTCTTCTGTTTGTGTTTGTGTCTCCTTTGTTCTTTCCTTTGCCTGCGCACTTCACCTTCTCTTCACACTTGCAAAGTGGAGAGAGCAGATTTCTGCTTTGGATTCCTTCCTTCTAGCTACACACTTCACCTATTTCCATTCTCACTCGCGCATTTAGAGAGAGTAGACTTCTGTCCTCTCTTCCTTTCTTCTGGCTGCGTGTCCTCCTTCCTTCCTTCTCTCATGCGTATGGGGAGATTTTTATGTTTTGTATTACCTAAACTCCCAATTTATGTTTGTGTTTCCTAAACTCCCTACTGGCCGTGCCTTCCCTCTTCCTCTCCCCTCGGTAACATGGAGAGCTGATTTGTGTTCTAGTTTAATTCTCTCTCCTTTCCTCCTTCTGTCGCGCCTCTATCCTTTCTCATATCACGTATGAGGAATAAACCCCTCTCATTTCCCTAAGATTCCTCTGTTAACTCCTAGTTTACTGCGCTTTTCATTCTCCTCCTTCTCTATTCTGCCGTGTCTTCTCTCCCTCCACTTGCGCCTCAGGGATATATGAAGATATTTTGATCCTCCATTCTCTCTTCTAAACTCATAGTTTTCTCATGTTTTTTTTTCTTCCTCTGTAAAAATGGATTTTTCTTCCTCTCATATGCGCATGGTGAAGTCTTCAATAAAGTTCGATCCACAATTAATGCCAAATTTCCAGCACTGATGGCCATAACTAAGAGTTCTATCTCTTCGTTTGCATGCGAAATTGATTGAAAGGTAATTGTTTTCCATTTGTTTACTACTGTTCTCAATTCATTTTAAATTTAAAACGTATTTCATTTATTTCTTCTAATTTCCATTAAATAACCAAATTTAATATATATTCTTATTTTAACATATATAATTCTTCTATATATAGATATTCTAATAATTTAGAATTAAAAAGCATTATTATTTTCAACTAAAAATAAAATATTTACATAAAGAATTAATTATTTAAATAAAATCAATTTATCCTCTTATATATATATAATAACAATATTTTAGTTTTCAAAAGGATTTATATTTTTTATTTTCTTTCCACACGAGAACATAATATACTCAAATTGACTAACTTTTCGCAAATAAGTCAATCTTTCCATTCAAAACAAACATATTCATTTTCACATATATTTGAGCAATCAGACAAACTTATTAAAAAATTTCAAACAATAATCGTCAGGAAAAGACATTAATAATAACGAAGTGGTGTGTGAGATTCCATCATCCTTATTAACATCTAATGGCTAAAACAACTCTACCTAATCAATGTTCTCGTCTTCATTCTCGTTCACCTGTTCTTGCGTTCACTTGCACTCAAATTCTCATCAACAATGACAAACCCCAAATTTCATAATAATGAATTTCAAATCATTTCATTTGCATTTAAATTTAAATTTCAATAATCATCTAACATAAACATGCAAATCTCATGATTAATAATTGCAATTAAATAATTGATAAAATCAGTACGTGACATCCTTCCCCTCTTGGAAGAGACATCGTCTCTATGTCTTATTAATCAATCAATAAGCATAGTATCTCAATGTATAAAACATAGTATCTCAATCATAATGAAATAATAACTAACATCATAGTTCTCAAAACATAAGCATAAACAATTCATAGTAGCATCCATGCTATCCAAGTTCACAACATGTGAATCAAAAACTAGAGTATCAAGTATCTCATGCATTAAGCAAATACTAATCTAAGAAAGAAAATGAAGAAAATGATGGTCAATCATCTCAGAATCCTCCCATGTAGCACTATCCTCAGTATACTGGTCCCACTAGACCTTGTACTGAGTACTATCCCTATTATGTAACTTAATGCTATGCCTGTCTAGGATTCAGATGGGCTCCACTAGCACCACCCCTGGGTCCTGTACTTGTAATGAACACCAATCAAGTATATGAGGTGCATTAGGATGGTATGGTTTCAATAAAGAAACATGTAATACATTATGGAGTTGAGCTAGAGCGGGTGGTAATGCTAGTCTATAAGCAACTAGATTAATGACTTCCAGTACATCAAAGGGTCCCACAAATCTCAGAGCCAACTTTGATGATTTCCCAAATGAGATAGAGCTCTTATGAGGCTTAACCCTCAAAAAGACTTTATCTCTTGCGGCAAACTGTCTGAAAGTCCTGTTTCTATCAGCATAGCTCTTCTGTCTATCAGTTGCCTCCTTCAACCTACTCTTGATCAAATTCATTTGCTCATCCATTTCCTTTAGCATATCCGGACCAATGATGATCCTATCTTCCATCCTATCCCAACTAATGGGTGTGCGACATTTCCGTCCATAAAGTGCCTCAAAAGGTGCCATACCCAACGGTGCATGGAATGAGTTGTTGTAAGAAAATTCAACCGATGGAAAATATTCCTCCCACTTGTACTGTTGATCCATGCAATACATCCTCAGTAGATCCTCAACAACCTGATTGACCCTTTCTGTTTGGCCATTAGTTTGTGGGTGATATGCAGAACTAAAGCTGCATTTAGTGTTGTCCAAAACCTAGATGTCATCCTGATATCCCTAGCTGATATAATGGTCTCTGGTACTCCATGCAATCATAATATCTCTTGCACAAATTTCTTCACAAGTGTCAATGATCCATCTTTCAGATTTCCATGTATGAAATGTGAAACCTTCGTTAGCTTATCAACGACTACTAAGATGGTATCATGCCTATTCTTGCTCAAAGGTAATCCTTGGATAAAATACATACTAATTACTTGCCACTTACACTTGGGTATATCATGGGGATATAAAAGTCCTGTTGGATGCACATGCTCAGCCTTGACTCGTTGGCATTCCAAACATATTGCTACATACTCCATAACATCTTTCTTGAGCTTAGGCCAAAAATACAAAGTCTTCAACTCTGCTACCATCTTCGTAACTCTTGGATGCCCTGAGAAAGGTGCATCATGTACTTCCTCTAGAATCAACCTCCTCAAGTCTCCACCCTTAGGGATATACAACCTTCCATGATATCTCAAAATACCATCATACTCCATCACATATCCATCAAATCTATGATCTAAAGGATCTACCTCTAAGGCTTGCTTGACCCTCTCATAATGCTCATATGTTGGAAGATGATGCAACACTTGCTGTCTCAAATTTGACCTTGTGGTCAACATAGCAGAGAGATGTCTTCTCCTGCTAAGAGCATCTGCAACTCTATTTTCCTTTCCCTTGATATACTCAATACCAAAATCATACTCACTTAGGAACTCAAGCCACCTTCTTTGTCTCACATTGAGGTTAGGCTGTGTAAAGATGTACTTAAGTCCTAAATGATCTGTCTTTAGTTCAAATGGTTTCCCCAGGCGATAATGTCTCCACATCTATAATGCATGAACAATAGCTGGAAGCTCAAGATCATATGGTGCATAATTCAATTCATATTGCTTCAATTTTCTGGACTCATATGCAACCACTTTCCCTTCCTGCATCAACACAACTCCTACACCTTCACTTGAAGCATATGTAATCACTATGAAGTGCCCATTAGGATTTGGTATAGTCAAAATTGGTGCCGATGTCAACTTCTATTTTAGAAATTGAAATGCCTCCTCTCACTTCTCAGTCCACTCAAATTTCCTTCCCTTCTTCAGAAGTGAAGTAATAGGTGTTGCTATCCTAGAAAATCCTTCCACATATTTCTTGTAATACCCTGCAAGCCCCATGAAATTATGAACTTCAGTAACACTTTGTGGTGTTGGCCATTCCACTATTGCTTCTATCTTCGTAGGATCAACTGAGATTCCCTCAGTAGATATGACATGACCCAAGTAGTGAACCTTCTTCTCAAAGAAAGTACACTTCAAAAACTTACCAAAAAGCTTTCGATCTCTTAGTCGTTGTAAGACTATTCTCAAGTGCTTCTCATGCTCCTCTTCTGTCTTGGAGTAAATCAAAATATCATCTATGAATATAAACACAAAATCATCTAAACAATCTCTAAAGATTTTGTTCATAAGATTCATGAATGCCGCTGGGGAATTTGTTAGACCAAAAGGTACCACTGTGAACTCAATGTCCATGGAAGGGTGTCTTTGGAATATCCTCTTCCTTAATCCTTAGCTGGTGGTAACCTAATCTATGATCAATCTTAGAAAACACTGTGGCCTCTTTCATCTGATCAAATAGCTCGTCTATCCTAGGTAAAGGAGACCTATTCTTAATGCTAACCATGTTCAACATTCTGTAATCAATACACAATCTCAAGGTCCCATCCTTCTTCTTCACGAAGATTACCGGTGCACCCCATGGGGATACACTTTGTCTAATAAATCCCTACTTCAGTAACTCCTGCAATTGAACCTTCAACTCATATAACTCAGTAGTAGTCATTCTGTATGGAGCCTTGGATTGAGACTTAGTTCTAGGTAAAATTTCAATCGAGAAATCAAATTCTCTCTTTGGTGGTAACTTAGTAAGTTCTTCAGGAAAGATATCCAAGAACTCCTTGAGAACTGGATAGTGCTCTGGACTTTGTTGGACATTATCCAAGTCACTCACCAATATAGCATATATGGAACATCCTTTCCTATGTGCTTTCTTTAGCTGCATGGCTGAGATATGTCTCAACTCAAGAGGCTCTTGAGATCCAAAAATCTCAACTGGATGTCTAAAATCATCAAGACAGCTCACAATATTATCCTTATTGTTCACTAAATATTTGTGCTTAGTTAGCCAATTGATCCTTAGGATCACATCATATGACCCCAACGGTGCTACATATAGGTTAACTTGGGTTTGGAAATCAGATAGCTCTAAATTGCTGCAAGATAGACATGAATCTACCCTCTTCTCTGCCCGGTTTCCATATTGAACCATCCATGCATGTGACATATAACCAGGTCTAATAGGTAACTTAGCAACTACTTTAGGATCAATAAAGAATTCAGTAGCTCCTGTATCTATCAAAATAGAAATGGATTGACCAAAAAGCTTACCTGTCATCTGAATAGGTGAAGCTTGAAAATCTGCTTGACGATTGTCAACCGCTACATGAATTTGGTGTTGCGGTGCTCGCCGATCATTTCCTCCTTGCTGAACTCCTGCACGCTATGGGCAATTGGAGGCATAGTGATCTCCTCAAAAATTGAAACATCCACCTCGTGGCCCTGGGTGACCACTTGTCTTGTTCCTGGTATTGGAGAAGTTGGTGTTATTATTATTCACTTTCTTGTTTCCACCAAAGTTTCCTTCTCCTTTTTCCTGAGAGTTTGTTCCTCTCTTTAGGCTCCTTATCTGTTGATTATTGTTACCCTTCTGGTTATTACTATTCTGGAACTTCTTGTTTCCAAATCCAGGTTTAGAATTCACATTCTTTCTATAGTTTGCTACCTGTTGCAACTTCTGTTCTTATTTTATGGCCTTCTCAAAGACCTCATCCATAGTCAATGGATTATGAATATCCACATCAACTCCTATCTGTGGCCTCAATCCTACAATGAATTTCCGAATACATAACCACTCATCCATCTGATATTGTGGTACGTACTCCAGGAGATTAGTGAATCTCTCCTAGTATTGAGTAACTGTCAAACCACCCTGTGTCAGATTCTGAAACTCTATCATTTTTCTATCAAAGAACAACTGTGGAAGCCATCTCTTCCTAAAAAGTTGCAAAAATACTTCCCATGTAGTCCCACCTGGTAACAACTTCTTCTCACTTTTCTCATTATCCCACCAAGTAGTAGCTTCTCCAGTAAGCTGATATGCAGCCCAAACTGCCTTGGTCTCATTAGACATATTCTTGAGCTCAAAATAATTTTCCATTTCAATTACCCAAGATTTAGCTCCATCACTAATGGTCTTACCATCAAACTTGGGTGGGGCTACCCTTTTCAAGTCTTTTTCCAACTCCCCTTCAATCTTAGCTTGAGGATTTGGTAGTTCTTCAACCCTTGGATTTTCATTGGCGGGTTGCTCCTGATTTTGGGGAACTCCATTTCGAGGGTTTTCTCCTTCTCTCACTCCTCGAACTTCTTGTTCAAGATTATCCATTCTGCAACCTTACTGATTCAAAATATTGAGAATCTGATCCAACCTGTCATTCTCATTACTTGCAACAACTCCTTTTCCTCTTGAACCCATTATGTATCAACAATTCCTACATAAAGGAATGTTTCTTTAGTGTAATGGACAAAGGACCCTAGTGTTCAAACCTAGGGCTCTGATACCAAATGTAAAGAGCGAAACTCTTTAATTCCAAATAATCTATAATTCCTTTAGTAAATTCATTTCCATTCCATAAAATATCGTAACTCCATTCATTTAAATTACTTTAATCCAAAAGATTCCAAATATCAACTTAAAGTCTACAATAAGATTCATAGTACTTCCAATTGAATTCAGAAATGTGTCATCTTACACGACATTTAATAATACAATAACATTGTAAAAGAAATTTACAATTCAAGACTTAGGCATTCTATCGCCTTAAGTTCTACAATAATCATACAAGAATGAGATATAATAGATATATGAAGAAATCTTCATTTGATCTTCAATCCAACTGCTTATCTTCAAACCAACTTCTTATCTTCAAACATGAAGATGAGAACAAGGTTTAGGCGCTTTTTCCGCCCAACCTCGAAGCTTACGCTTCCTCGGAATTCCTTAGTCATTCAAAGAATACTTGACCCTACACGAATCTCTTAGCAAAAAGAAGTCGACAAGCAAGATGGAATCTAATGCGAGCCTAGTATAACTAGTAAATCCACAAGCATTTTCATTTTTATAATTCATTTAAGAAATAAGCAAGTTTGATACTAGGATATGGTAGAGAGTTATTCATATTCCATCTATTTCAATGGTCCTTAAGTTACTTGGCCAAGTAAAATGTCATGCATGATAAATAATAGTAGTTTTGGAAAAGCAAAACTACGCTCTCTAAAAACCCTTATTCAGCACCCGTCTCAGAAGGTAACTTTCCAAACACATGTCATGCACATTCAATTATCAAGCATGCATGGTTCCATTCAAAATAAATAAATTATCTTTCCCAACACATGTCATGCACTTTCAATTATCAAGCATACATGGTTTAATGCAATAATCTCACAAATTTACATCGTAAATAACATTATGTTCATATTCAAAATAAATAAAAGAACACACCTTCTTTTGGTTCATTTACTCACAAAATTCATTTACACTTCGAAATAATCCTTTTCTAATTCGTTTCATTTCAAAGTAATTTATATTTTTAATTTTACTTTCTTTCTTTTTTGTTTTTCATTTTAAAAAAAAAAATAATATCTTTGCAAAAACATAAAACCTCATATTTAATTCTGTTTCACAACAATTTTAGTTTGATTCCTAGAGGTTTATCAAATTTCAATTATACTTTTCAAACATATTTAAATACACAAAATTATTTATCTTATCATTCTGGAAATCATTCAACAAATTTATTTAAACAAAAAACATTCAACCGTATAATTCTGTAAAAAATTCCCTATCTTTTCTGTTTCTTTTCTGGTAATTTCAAATTTTCTGTTCGTATAGTTAACGAATATAGTTTTCTTTTGGAGGTTTTCTGAATCTAAAAACACGTTGTTTCTAGTGAAAATATTTACTAGATGTCATGGAATAAATCTAAAACATACTGGTTTATGTGCAAATCTTTTAATATGCTAAAACATAATTCTCTAAATATAGAAATCTACTATCTCTTAATTGTTTTATGTTCAAGTTCATTCTTTATCTCCATAAAAATATAGTCTGGTGTATGAACTATCTTCTAAATTCGATTAAAAAAAACAATATGTTTTCATTTGATAAAATAAAAGAATAATAGAAAAGAGTTAAACTCATATTTTAATTGACTTTGAATTTGGTTAATAATGTTTCCATTGAATCTACCTATCAATCTCCTGCAACTGTGTATTTTCCTAAATCTGGCAATGAATATTTGTTCTTCTGTTTTCTTTTTGTGAGTATTTTATCTTCCAAGCTCTCTGCAATGTAGACCTCTATATATTTTCCCCTGCTATTTCTATGATCTTCTTTTTCTGTTTGTGTTTGTGTCTCCTCTATTCTTTCCTCTGCCTGCGCACTTCACCTTCTCTTCACACTTGCAAAGTGGAGAGAGAAGATTTTTGCTTTGGATTCCTTCCTTCTGGCTATGCACTTCACTTGTCTCCTTTTTCACTCGCACATTTAGAGAGAGTAGACTTCTGTCCTGTCTTCCTTTCTTCTGGCTGCATGTCCTTCTTCCTTCCTTCTCTCATGTGTATGGGGAGAGTTTTCTGTTATGTATTACCTAAACTCCCTACTGGCCGCGCCTTCCCTCTTCCTCTCCCCTCCGTAGCATGGAGAGCTGATTTGTGTTCTAGTTTAACTCTCTCTCCTTTCCTCCTTCTGTCGCACCTCTATCCTTTCTCATATCACGTATGAGGAATAAACCCCTCTCATTTCCCTAAGATTCCTCTGTTAACTCCTAGTTTACTGCGCTTTTCATTCTCCTCCTTCTCTATTCTGTCGTGTCTTCTCTCCCTCCACTTGTGCCTCATGGATATATGAAGATATTTTGATCCTCCATTCTCTCTTCTAAACTCATAGTTTTCTCATGTTTTTTTTTCTTCCTCTGTAAAAATGGATTTTTCTTCCTCTCATATGCGCATGGTGAAGTCTTCAATAAAGTTCGATCCACAATTTATGCCAAATTTCTAGCAGTGATGGCCATAACTAAGAGTTCTATCTCTTCATTTGCATGCGAAATTGATTGAAAGGTAATTGTTTTCCATTTGTTTACTACTGTTCTCAATTCATTTTAAATTTAAAGCGTATTTCATTTATTTCTTCTAATTTCTATTAAATAACCAAATTTAATATATATTCTTATTTTAACATATATAATTCTTATATATATGGATATTCTAATAATTTAGAATTAAAAAGCATTATCATTTTCAACTAAAAATAAAAGATTTACATAAAGAATTAATTATTTAAACAAAATCAGTTTATCCTCTTATATATATAATAACAATATTTTATTTTTCAAAAGGATTTACATTTTTTATTTTCTTTCCACACAAGAACATAATATACTCAAATTGACTAACTTTTCACAAATAAATCAATCTTTCCATTCAAAACAAACATATTCATTTTCACATATATTTGAGCAATTAGACAAACTTATTAAAAAAATTCAAACAATAATCATCACGAAAACACATTAATAATAACGAAGTGGTGTGTGAGATTCCATCATCCTTATTAACATCTAATGGCTAAAACAACTCTACCTGATCAATGTTCTCATCTTCATTCTCATTCACCTATTCCTACGTTCACTTGCATTCAAATTCTCATCAGCAATGACAAACCCCAATTTTCATAATAATGAATTTCAAATCATTTCATTTGCATTTGCATTTAAATTTCAATAATCATCTAACATAAACATGCAAATCTCATGATTAATAATTGCAATTAAATAATTGATAAAATCAGTACATGACAGGTCAAGCATACCATCATCCAATTGGACCTCATAGTATGGCATGTGGTAAAAACAACCATATCCATCTCCAATTTTAATCAACAGTGATAACCATCTCAAAGGCCATGGCCACAACAATGGTGAGGAAACAACAATAGAAAAACTCAAGCATAAACTACCCACAACCATAATAATCCTTGCCACAACAACAACCAACCATTATGAAAAAGCTTGTTACACTTTCCCTTGCACAACCAAGAGCACCTCAACTATATGCTCAACTTGCACCAAACCCTAACAAAAACCTTGTTCAACAAGCCTACAAGTTAATGAACCCATTCAATACCCAGACTATGTGGTTGAGGTTAGTAATTTTCACCTACATTCCAAGAAAATTATTGTTGGACCATCATCTCCATACATCATGGAAATTCTTGATGAAAAAACAACCAGTTATGCTAGCAATCATTTAAATAAATAGAATGAGCACCCTAAACAAATCCAGCCACAGATAGAAATTACAACCAAGAACCACCATTCTCAAAAATATTGAACATCCAAAAGTCTCACCTTGAACCTGAATTTGACTTCCTTGGTTAGCTAAATAATTTATGTCAAAATTCCCTTGATCCAAGCCGTAAAAAATGTGCCAGTCTACATTAATAATATGACGGAACTATGCTTTAAGAAGCTAAGGAGGAAACAAAAGGACCCTTATACTATCAATGTCATAGGATAGCTTGTTGAAATTATGTTGGGGAACCTAGTTGTTCCAAAATATGTAAAATTTGGCAGCCTTGTGGTATATGTACAAATCAATGACACCCTTATATTAAGAAAACTATGAACAATCTAGGTACAACTATAAATGTGATGACTAGAGATAATGAAAAAAATTAACTAGTAGAAATAAGACCTACATCAACAATATTACAACTAATATATAGGTCAATAGTCAAACCAAAAGGCATCATTAAAGATTTAGTCATTACACTTGACTCTTGGGAATACCCTATAGGTTTCATGGTCTTGTAGTCTAAGGCTAACCTAGGTGGATATCCACTAATCCTAGGATCACCATGGTTTAAAAAAATTTCTTTCATAGCATAAAAGTCTAGAAATATGATCATTTCCAATGGAAATATAATAAAGAAATTGGTTCTCTATCCACCAACACAACCTTTCACCAACTTGGGACAACCTATCTAGCCGAACCTAGAGGATAATGACCAATGTTCTCTGTAGAACCTCATGAATATCGAACATAGTCCATTGATAAATATTCAAGATGAGTATGAAGTTATTTATAAAATCTATACAAAACTCTTATGGGATGGGCCCATAATAAGGCCAATGTTTAGCATGCTTGACCTACCCATTACATAACATTTCACTTAAAAAAAATACATCTTCTGACTCTACTTTTCAAATATTCCATAAATTACTTCCACACACCTATAGCCTAAATTTATCAGGGTCATATATTGGCTCTGTCATGACCTCCACAACACCAATGGAATTATCACCTAACAAAACACTTAATGTCAATAATCAGTTGACAACATCTTATCAATCTGAATTTCTTAAAAATTCTACACTCATAAAACAACATTTTCTTGGGACTATCATGATATGAAAGGAATCAAACTTGATCTCTGCATTCATAGAATATATCAATGAAGGATGCAAAACAATGAAGCAACCCCAATGAAGGATGAATTATGTTGTTAGAGATAGTAAAAACTAAATTATAAAAACTTTTGGATGTAGGATTTCTATACTCAATATCAAATAGCTAATGGGTCTCCCCATTAGTCATAGTACCTAAGAAAGGAGGGAAGTGGTGAGTATGTGTTGACGAAAAAGAATTGAACCTAGCTACTAGGAAATATCATTTTTCTCTTCCCTTCATTGACCAGGTATTGGATTCCTTGGCAAAGAAGGAATACTTTTCCTTCGTAGATGGATTTAATGGCTACAATTAGATCAAAATAGCCCATGAAGATCAAGATAAAACAACCTTCACATTTCCATGGGGTACCTATGCATATTTAGTCTTACCATTCAGACTATGTAATGACTATGAAACCTTTCAAATGGTTCTTTTGAGCATTTTTTTTTTTTTTTTTCTCATGATTACATGAAAGTATATATGGACAATTTTACCATCTATGAATATTCTTATGAAGATAAATTATCAAACCTTGAGAGAGTCCTCCAAATATTTCAATATCACAATCTCTCTCTCAACCATGAGAAATGCTTCATGATGATGGACGAGGGTGTGGTTCTAGGACATTTTGTGTCAATGCGAGGAATTCAAGTAGACTCTAATAAAATAGAAATGATCTCAAATCTACATGTACCATAGAAATAGAAGGATGTAAGAATATTTCTTGGTCATGTGGGGTATTATAGGAGATTCATTAAATATTTTGGTAAGATATAACCTGCTTTGTTTTTCCTTTCTAAAGATATTGATTTTGAATGGATAACTACATACCTAGAAGCCTTTGAGGCTCTTAAAACCTCTCCCACAAGGACAATTGTTCTAAGAGGACCAATTTGATAGTTCTTTTTCACATTCATACAAATGCCTCTAACTTTGCTATAGGTGTTGTGTTAGAACAAAAAGAGGGAAATGTGAAATATGTTATCTACTATATAAGCAAAAAATTATAAGCTAATAAACTCAATTATATTGTCATAAAAAAAGAGATGCTAGTTGTTATTTATGTAATCAATAAATTTAGATATTATATCGTTGGTTACCTTATTTTTGTTCATACTCAACATATAAAAAATTGGTATCTAATAAAACAATTAGTGGTTAGTGGATGCATTGTTAGATGGTTGTTGTTGTTTCAGTAGTTTGAAATCACTATTGTGGACATGTCAAGCAAAGTGAATGTGGTTGATGATTTTCTCTCTAGGCTAATTGTTAATGCAGAAGAACCACTTTTGGATGTCTCTTTTCTTAATGAACACCTCTTTTCCTTAACATTGTAGACACCTTCATATGCAGATATTGTAAATTATCTAGTTGTGGGAAAGACACCTCCGCACCTTTCGCCAAGAGAGAGGTGTCATCTAGTTGAATTCAAATTTCCATACTCATGGATGGCTGACTACCTCTTTTACACAAGAATTGACAATTTCATACACATATGCATATGAGAAGATGAAGTCTATGATATTCTTAAGGCTTGCCATGATGAGCCTTGTGGAGGTAATTTTTAAACTAAAATAATAACACCCAAGATCCTAAATACTAGATATTATTGGCCAACATTACATAAGGATGCAATTTAGTACACAAGAATATGTGATTATTGTTAGAGAATGGGAAACCCTACAAGAAGTGGTGAAATTCTCTTGCAGCCATTGTTGATAATAACATCATTTGACAAATGGGGAATTGAATTTATTGGGCCCATAGATCTTCCTTCTAACAACAAGGAATATATACTAGTATGTACTAATTACCTGACCAAATGGGTTGAAGTTAAAGCTTATAGTTTTCTAGAGACAACAAGGTAGCCACATTTTTATATAAGGAGATATTCACAAGATATGGAGTAACAATAGAGATAGTCAATGATCAAGGGCCATAGTTTAATTTAGACTTGATTTCTCATTTGATTAAGGAATATGAAATTAGGCACAAGAAAATGTCCTTATCATCCACAGTCAAATGGTCAGGTTGAAGTCATCGATAGAGAAATTGAAAGTATTAACAAAGATAGATGAATCACACATAAAATATTGGGCAACAAATTACCAAGAGAATTAATGGAAACTAGTTAAGTTGCATGCACCAACAATACACATAGCATTGGAAACTGGTTGAAGGATCAAGTAGTGAGCAAGTAGCGAGTTGTGGGCACTGTAAGCAGCAGTAGTGACTAGTCATAAAAAAATAAACTATAATAGAAGGAAATTGGATAATTTTGAGAAGAAAGATGCATTATCATATAATGGTTGGGGAACCCATTAGAAGAGAAATAGTTGATCATGCAACATTACTAAATGAACAGGACTACATGCCCATTTTTCAACAAGTTAGATGGCTAGATTATTTCCTCAAATTGAACAAGTATAATGAGGTTATGAAACACTAGTTTGCAAGGACATTACTAAACAATGAAGCCATGGTCATGGGATTGAGGGATTGAGAATTGATTCTTTGGAGGCAAAAATTGTAGAGGTAATTATGTTACTTGCAATTGGAGAAGAATTCCCATTTCAAGTTGATGCTATCACATCTCATGTTAAAAAAAATCAACCTAATGACTAAATGGACTCATCAACTCAAGGTACCAAATGGGTCTCTTTACCCTATTTATGGCCTTCTATTTATTTGCATATTATCAGGTACTTGACTTGTGATGGAAGAAAATATCTATTATACATAGTGCATTTCAAATTGCTAAACCATCTCATCATAATAGACTTGTGAATGTTCCAAATTATTTGTTCAATATGTTGAAAAGGATGTTTGTTGAGTATAAAAGAAAAGGGAACCAATCTGCCTTGTCACACCATTGTTTAATTGGTTTATTAATAAAAATTAATCTCCGTGCTCAATTTCCATATGTCTCTTGGGAAAATTTTCTTGAATACAACCACGCAAATGATAATCTTAACATTGAATCTAATAATAGACCCTTGAGGCCAAAGATAACTAGGGGATATACAGAATGGGAAAAGAATGAACAACCTGAGGAAGAAGAGGGAGCACATGCAACCCCTTCCCAAAAAAATGTCTCACCTACCCATAGCTATTTTGAACAGCTTGAGATGTAGGAAACACAACTCATAGCCTCTAAGACACAACTTGAAGCCTCTCCAAAATTAGACACTTATTCCCAAGGATTCACCTTCCATATATCCAAAACCAACAAGAAAATACATGTGCTTTCTTCCTCCAAACCCAAAAAGAAGAAAAAAGAGAGCATGCAAGCACCAAGGCATTCACAATGTTTGAAAGAAAAATAATTTATAGGAGAAAAATTATCTCCTAAGAAGAAGAAGGTGGTCCTTGTGGAAACAAATACAATCTCAAAGAGGGAAGACCGATTTGTTGACAAAGAACAACTAAAAATGATGCAAATCATGTGTTCAAAAACGAACACAAAATAAGAGGAAGAAGATTTGTGTGCAAAAAGGAAGTGGTCTAAACCTCCCAGTAGTGAAAAGGACCAAGAAAAATCAACCTCCTCTACTAAGTCCTAAGAAGAAGAATTATTCTTGGAAAGATAAGAGAAAATTGATGAGTTGCAGGTTAGCACTTAACAAGATTGAAGAATTAAAGAGAAAATTGAAGGGATACCAACAAAGAGAAACCAGGTTGGATAAAAAAGTGAAATAATTGGAGGGTCGGCTACAATATTATCAATAGAAAGGATCGATACTAGACAAACTAGCCAAAATGATCATTATAGAGATAAACAAGAAAGTTCTAGAGCCTGGTCAATAAAGAAACTCTCAAGAGGAAAAAACAACCCCAACTATGGTAACACTTGGATTGAGATTATGGGAAAATATTAAGGAAATAGATCAATTGAAATATGATTGGAATAAAGATAACACATACATGATAAAGTATCATGAAAAAGATATTGAGGAAAAGAATACATAGATCAAAATATTCGAGCTTAAAATTGATAGAATGGTTGATATGACTATATAAATTATGAGGTGTACACCTCTTGTGAGGGTTTATGCCTTATTTTTACAAGAAAAATATTTTAAATTTCCAATTCATCCAATTATAAATTAACCTCCATATCTCTCTTTCTATAGCTAAGTTATTCCTGAGAGCATACCAAAAATCCACCTCTGAAATACAAAATTAGTTATGTGAATTCTATATGCACGAGTTAGCAATTCCATATGATACCACTTGGAACCCATTGATATTTTTTGGGATGATCAATTAAAGGAATTGACATCATTCATACAAAATGAACAACATAGAGGCATCATATGGAAACAACATCATGAAAGAGAGAAATCAATTCTTCTCAAGGTTAGATCAAAAGCTAAGGATCCCAACTAGATGGTAGTGGAACATATTGATTTGATACTATAGCTAGGGGTAAAGGATAATAATATTGAGTGTAGAGATAGATATTATAAAATAGTTAAGTAATTAGCTTCTGTTATAGGTAAGGAGGCACAAACAATTTCAAATGAAAGATGGAATGAACTAACACAGGAATTGAAAAGAAAGGAGCGTCATTCTATTTTTTATTTCTTAGCATTAGTCAATTGATCACATAAATACATCAAGTCATCCATTGAGCATGGAATCACTTGGATTCCCTTGGTATTCTAGCCTCCTCTTCTTCTATACACAATTCCACACTAGTCAGGAAAGAAAACATCAAAGGAAATAGCAAAGAAGACCATATGGGAACGATTAGCTGAACAAAAAGGATTTTATTTAAAACAGAAGGAAGGAGTTATTGATCCAGTGGACTATAGTATGAAAACACTTTAGTAATAATACGAGGCCCTGAGTTGCTTGAGGACAAGCAAGATGTTTAGTTGAAGGGTGTGATGAGCTAAAAATTTATCCTTAGTTTCCTTTTTATCTTAAGTATTGAAGCATTGAAAATGGTATATGGTAATTGATGAATGATTGTTTATAGAATATGATATGTTAATCATGGTAGTTTATGATATGGAAATACTATAGAGAGAAACTAACATCTATACAACAAAGGACTAGTCACTTGTAGCAAAAGTTGCATATACCCCTGCAGTCAAGGGAGTGTTTGTCTATAGTTAAGGATGCAACAACCCATAGTTGAAAGAAGAAGTACCTAAATAAAGTGGGATTGATTTAGTCATAAATCATTCTCTTCATCAATGATTCCATCATCAAAAATAAATAAATATATGAAGATAGGAAGGAATTTATGGCAGTAACAAATTGTGGTTCGTAATTATGTGATTATGCTCTATTCTGCATATTATTATTTACTTTTGAATTCTTTTGATGATTATAAAGAGTCATAATAGGATTGTGATGTTTGTACCATATTTTTATAATCAATTTCCTATTTCTATTTTGATTAGGATAGGAATAAGTCATATTGCTATGTTTATAAAAGAGTTGACATACATTGTTTAGTTGTTTTAAAGAGTCCAAAATAATTAGAATATCTAGATCATGTATATATGTGGTAGATCCTATATAAAAAAATATATAGAAGAACTTTGACTATCAATACCTTTTGTTATCAACATTATGTTACGTTTTCAAAATTCAATAAAGGATACATATTAAGTCAATGGGTGGATTCTTGAGTTAAGATTTGATTAGATTCTGTGAGATTGCAATCACCCAAGTAAGGGCCACTTGAGGTAGTTGTAGTGATCTTTATAATTTTAATTATTTGTTAATGACTTGTTGAATTGTATTGTTACTAGTTGTGTTTATTGATTTGATTTAGATTTTTAGTAGTTATAATCATTTAGTCATCAATAGTTGTCTTGCATAGTTGCATCAATATTTACTTACAACACAGTTAAAAAGTGTGTTTACTATTCCAATGGAATTAACTACCCATAGAAACTATCAATGATTGAGGTTTATAAGATAGAATTTAATTTCAATCAAGTTTTCTATACACAACCTCTAAGATAGCTCAAAACCCTCAATTGTACATATAGTACGAGTACCACCCAAAAAGAATATGATTCCTTGGTTTGACATAATTAAATGTAACACACTATAGCTAGTAGGTTGCTTGATAAAGGTTTTGTTCATCCATTGAGTTGAATGCATGTCTCTTCTACATCAATTTATTGGTCACAAATGGAGTTAGACAAGATAATCTTTGATTGATTCCAAATAGGTATAAATAGGATCACTCAAGGCTCTTTGGGAGGAAACAAGATTGGAACAAGTTTCACCAGGTCTTTCACTTGCACGATAAAACCCCTATTTTGTGTGAGGAGGTTGGAAAAAAACCTAACCTACCTACATACCATTTCCAATTTCATTTTTTCAATTTACCTTATTCTTTGTTATCCCTATGTAGGACTGACCAATTGTGAACTACATTTGATCGAAATTCAAGGGTTGATTAAGGAGCTAAGCAAGAAGAATTATTGTTTCAGGTTTGTGAAATATCTCAGTAGCCCTAGGTGCAACCCTTCATAACCAAGATTCTAGGTGTAGATACAAACTGAACACAATTTGCAAGCTAGGATAGCATTAGCCCTCTTCATGATCAAATTTAGGATCCACCACGCCTAATGATATATAGATTCTAAATAGAATCCTAGAACAACTACTCATCAACATTAGGTCAATGTATCTGCAGAGAACAATTGGATGCTAACATAAGTACTTAGATCTAAGCATGGTAGTATAACTTAGGAGGTGTTGATAAAAAAATATATCTCTTACATAGGGATATTTACAACCTATTAGGTAATATATTGATGGTTTCACACCTCAATCTTAGATTGTAGCATGTGCATGAGGTAAGGTTTCTATTTCAAGGGGTGATTGTGTTCTTGTGCACCTAAATTACCCCACAAGCCAATACGGATCATAGCTTATGGGAATTAGACCCAATCTAGTTAGAGACTATACCACCCTTAATTACAATCCATCATCATAAATAAAATTATGTACATTCCTACTCAGATTTGATTTATGTTGAAACAGTTCCTATATCATGTTTGCAAATAGAATGTGGGATCCTTAAATGGTAATTTTTATTATTATGAAGTAACAATCAATTAGTTTCTTTATACTTTTGTCAGTATGGTGTATAGGCTTACATTCTAAATTTGGCGTGTTAGATTTATGTTATGAATTCACCTTGTCAGTTTTGATCAAAATAATAATTGGAAACCCTAAGATCATTACATTTGTATTAGAACCAAAATCTTTTCAACTTGTGACTCATTAGAATTTTATCATTTTAAATGGTAGATTATATCCATTGCACATCATTCTTCTATAGTTGCATAGCCGTGTTTAGTGTTTGCAAGCCAAAAAGATGAAGACAATTCAAGAACCCATGTTATAAATGTTAGAAAAGTTACAAGAATTGCAGGAATATTAAAATGATTTTATCACAAGGATGGAACATCGAGAGACAAAGAGATTTTTCTTAAAGGAAGAAGAAAAAATAGATTTGAAGGAGATGGCTAGGATATTAACCAAGAAGCAAGAAGAACATCCTATACACCCACAACAAGAGGATGAAAGGGAAAGATATCATGCTAATTATATTGTCTTGGATCCTACCATCCATTCTTGAAAGAGGGTGAACCCAAGATGATGGAACCCAAAATAGTGAAGGGTACAACATATACAAAATTACAAGAGGATGTCAAGAAAGAAGCTATGATAGTGGATCAAGAAGCAAAATTGAAGTTGTCAGACATCATGGAGCAAGAACAATTGGACCCAAATTAACAAGTTGAAGGTGAAGATTCCTTTTTTTTTATCTCTAATGATTGTGAGTACCAACAAAAGACCGATGAAGTGAAGGTGGGAATGACTCAATTTTTTGGGCATGAAGGGCTTGAGATGAAGGAAGTTTTGTCAATAATTTCAAGTGATGTCCAAGAAGCATCCACCCATTTTTAAGGTATGGAATTAATTGAGCCATGTAATGATTATTTGTAATGGATGAAAGTGATTGTAGCATGTGATGTTGATTTGTGCAAGTTATTAGTTATTATATCGTGATGAATGATTCAACTAAGATTGACCCCCATGAGGAGGAATTACAAGTTTATCATGAAAACCCTAACAAAGTTGGAGAGTTAAAATTTATACCCTATAGATTGGAGCATAAGGATCCCAAATATTCAAGTTCAAGGTTATTCACATGCAATGGTGTGGAACCTAATAGACTATTTATTTGATGGATCTTCTCCCACTATTGGCTTGATATTCTATATCCCTTATACATGGATAAAACAATGGTTAATCTTGGCCATGAGAAAGAATGAGGTATGTGGTGATTTATATTTTGGGACTAACATGTTGGCATAGCCTCTTGATGTGATCTATTAGGTTTATAGGATGCTTGATGAAGATATTCCACACGATAGGGAGTTGCCCAAAATAGGTCACACAATTCCAAATATTTTGCCTTTTCGACAATTACTGACATGAGGGAAGAAAAATCCATGATGATACACACTAGCTACATAGATATTGACTAGGAAAAATTCAAACTCCTTTGCTTCAAGATCAATGAGATCGTTGATGGGTTAATTTGTAGTCATGAGAAGGAGACTTTTGGTTTACACATGATGGGTATGGGAGAGGCCAACGCAAATATTGAAGGGAAATGGAAACATTCGCCAAGTTGTCACTTCACCACACTTGAAGACCAAATGGAGATAGTAACCTCAGGAAGCTTGAGGCTAGATGAAGGTTGAGGTTTTGATGTGGCCCCAATATATTTAGAGAATTATTCCCATTTACAGGTGAATAGTTTAATTAGTTCCCACGGAGAGATTTGTGTGATTAGTTCTAATATCTTCTCTAGGAATGTCTATGACTCAAAAAAAAAGGTCTTCCCATTGGAAACAATGTATCTACAACTACATGTGAAAAAAAAAATCTCATTTAAAATTTAGTCAGAAGTTTCTCATTACAAGTGTTTTTAGATCAAATGTAGTTCAATGTGGAGAAGAAGGGGATGTGTTTGGGATGGCAACTAATTTTCAAGTGATTCAAAATTTGGACAAATCTTGTTGAGAAAAATAAGGAACTTGAAGATCTTGTTGTAATTGGTAGGAGTTGAATGCATGGTGATATCGTTGCATTTATTTTGTATCTAGAAGAACAAATAGGTGTATTAGTCAACATTAACCTTTTTGTTGATTTGAAAATGTTTGCTAGAGAAGTTAAAATAGTTGTCCCTAGTAGGAGGCTAGAACAAATAGGAGCCTTCACAAAAGAAGATTATTCACTTCAAGAGTCTTGGTTGGGTAGGTTTGTTGAGGTGGTAGATAATGTGACAACTTGGTTTGATGTGTCAAAGGGTAAAGTAAAAAGGGTAGACCTTGAGTGCTTAATGTTAGTTTCTAAGAATATTTTCAAAGGTACCCTAGATACCATAATACAATGTTTTGTGAAGCATGTTGAACACGAGGTTTCAAATACTCAGTCTTTGTGGAGCATCCTAGAGGGATTGTTGGGTATTAAATGCAAAAGGTTGCTCCCATAAGTAGAAATATCTACACTACCAACCTAATGTTTCATTTAAATCCTCTATGGATGGAATTCATCACACAATTGAATATTGATGATAGTAAAGGGAACACAAGGATTGTTTTTGCTAGGATTATTTGTGAGGGATACCATAAGTTGGAGGAATGGAGAAATATTGTCAATTTCCAAAAATATTGGAGATTCACATGAATGGTCTTTAAAATCTAGTGAATATAATAGAAAATAGTTGGACTTGGAAGAGGCTTGGAAGGCTAGGCTTGCACCAACAAAATTTGACCAAGGTGGCAAGCAGATCAATCCTCATATTCCTCAATATATGTTGTTAGTGCCATGGTATATCAATGAAGAGAAAATGTGAGGCTCACTCACATGCTTCTCAAGCCCCTAAATGAAGAAACCAAGATATGTTTATTTGTAGGTGGTCTTAGCCCTCTCGCCCTCATTCTACCTCTCCCTAGGTCTATGACTATGGGTTTGTTGGATAGTCAAATTTTGGTAAGTTTCCTTGGCTTGCCTTGAATATTTTACTTGCTTGTCATAGTCAACCACAAAGAGAAGAAAAATAAGAGGGTGTGATTTATTATTGGGAGCCTCTCTTGGATAAATCATACATCACCGATGTATGGAGAAAACTAGAGTACAAGGACCCCTTTCCCCCTAGTGATATAGCTCTTGTCACTTAGTGGCTTTGTTTTTATTTTTTGTGCACTTTAGGATTGGATTCTCTTGTAATTTAGGGCATGATTTCTCCACCCACCTTTTCTTGTGATTATGTGCAATATCATTTTTTAATGGTAATATTGATACTTACTCATAAAAAGATTTATTGTCAGCATATGAACATTTATTCTTTTGATAAATTGAAACAAGTATTTTTTGATAGATCAATGTCAAGAAATAACAGTTGATGTTGATATGGATGGAAAATAAAAATACAAAGAAAGCAAAGAATGATGATAATCAAGAACAAGAACATGAAGAACAAGAAGAGGAGGATAGAGAAGAAAAAGAAAATTGAGGAGTAAAAAATGATGAAGAGAAGATGAAGAATACAAGCTCATGCACTTTAGCTCCAAAGAAGGAAGATTCAATCCTTCAATTTTATTGATGTATTCAAAAGGCAACAATTATTATTTTTGTAAACTTTAATAGCGAGTATAACTTCATCATCATGAAATTAACCAAGAAACTATAGGTACAAGCAAAGCAAATTGAGGACACTCAAATAGTGGGTAAGGATTTTTTTAAATATTTAAATATCTCCATGGATAAAATATGTGTTGCATTCAAACTTTTATGCTTCGAATATGTATGAGTTGAATATTGTTCTTGTTTATGCTTGGTTAGAATCTTTGGGAACAATAAACATTAATGTGCAATAGTTCATGAAGCTTTGGTGTAGGAGGAAAAAAGTTACATTACAATTTATTACACATAATGAAGAAATTCAAGGTAGTGCAAGTTCCAAAAGGTACTGAAGAATGCATCAAAAAATTATCAAAGGACAAATGTGAAAATATATCTTTAAAGAAAAAGAGGAAAAAATTGCTCCTTTTCCTGCTCGTCAAGAAAGAAAGTAACAACAAATGGTGAAGAATCAAAGGTTACATAGATAGCATAAGGTGCAATGTACATTAATCCACATTATTCTAAGAGGCAAGAATCATAAATGAAGCCATCTTGGAGGCATGATAATACATGGAATCAACAAGTCAAACACTATGGATCTACATGAAATCAAAGGAATAATTATAATAATCAATGACATCATAGAAGTGATGGCTATGCATGGTAGAAAAGGAGAACATACTATTATGAAGAATGAAATCAAATAGGTGCAACAAAATTTAATCAAGGATGCAATCTAGGTATCATCAAATTAAAACCACCACAAAGATCACATATGTATGGTTAGATGATAATACATGGCATCATATTTGTAATGACTTGCAACAATCTTATTATTTATCTTCTTTTCATTTTTCATGGATGAAGCATGTCAAGGAGGGATGACATATTATATACCTAAGGATATGATATTATAATGTAGATAGTGCATCGAGTTGTTAGTTGTTTACAAAATTCAAAAGGATGATATATGGAGGTCTATGTAAAGAAAGCAAATTTCTTTGTAAGGATATATGAAAGAGTATGATATGTGTTTGGGATCTCCTGGATACAATAGCATGTAGTGGCTTCTTCCATAAGGGCTATTGCATGATGTTACCCTACCTCAACGGTTTATTTTATTTCTACATATATTGGATATTAAGAAATCTTGGTCCATGAATATCTCACATGGTGTGTGATCTATCTTCTACATTTTATTATTCTATTATTATGTGTGGATCTTATCACTTAGTCTACAATGATCGAATAAAAAGCTCCCTAAATTAAGGGAGTGGACCTCTTACCACTAATTCAAACTATTTGTTAGACTTCCTTATACAAAATAATGATAGTAGAAGCATGGTTATATCATCTCTTACTAGGGTAATTATTGGGCATTTGTATTAAATATGTATAGGGTTTAGTATTGTTATATTATGTAACATAGTTCTATCATTTAAATGTAAGTATTTTGGTGTTAATCTTATTTGCATACATCCTTTGGATTTTAATAAGTAGCAATCCCTTGCGAGTTTGATAGACCAATAGGCTCAAGATACCCAAATGGGGTTATCAATCCTTCTAGAAAAGGTGAACTCCTATCTTGGGAATAGTGAATCTTAAACATTGTCTTAATGCTTAGACATATCAAAACAAGGTGTTAATGAAAAGTATTTATTTAATTGTCTAATGGAATTACATAAATAACCTATCCATAAAGACATGATGTTTCCACAATCCATTTGAATGAGTTAGAATGCTTTTGCTAGAAAATTGAGTAGAGTTTTTTGCATCTTCTAATTCAACCTATGAATAGTTTTGTTTGCAACTGCAATTCATTTTCGTACGAGCATATTACAAGGGTACAAATAGAAGATAATTCCCAACACAATTCCTTGACAAAGATGCCATACTACATCGCTAAGATGTGAACCCAACCATATTAAGCTATTCTCATTCAACAATAACTAGATCCTTTCCATGCATTACTCTGTTTATTATTGTTTAGAAACATGACTTTTTTTAATCCATAAATCTAGTTCTAATGGAAGCAAAATGTCATGCACAATAAGGAGCGGAGTGTATCAATTTAAAATAATCATGGCATACATAAATCTACACATGCTAAATAGGATATTTCTAAAGAATCTCACACATACCATGTGTTTGCAACCTAGTGTGTACTTCTTTTCAAGGGAATCTTGCAACTATCTTGCTCTTAGTTTCTTCACTATCAAAACTCCTAAACACTACGTCACCCTTCTCCAAATGAACCTCCCCTTACCTTAATCATTCATTTGAGCCCTTTGAGTAGAGCACTACTAGTGTATCAAACAAAACATTAATTAAGTCTTCAAATTTTAAATGAGTTCTCTACCATATTGACTTAGTGGACTAAAGACTTTGGTGCTCGTTGAAGGTTAAAGATGGAATAATGTGGTCATTGTACCCCACGATACCATCCTTAGTATGTTGAAATAAATGATACTTATCTATCTTTTGTATGGAGTCCAAAACCAAAAATCCTCACTATTTTTACCAAAACAAATAACCATTTAATATATGTTGCAATATGGGATTTGATACTCAAATGGTGATGGGGCTGTATTTTGGAAATGTCAGGGGGGGCTGCTTTTATAAAATGTTAAAAGGGGTATGTCGTCTGTTAATGTAAAGAGGTCGATATTAGGGAAGAGTCAGTTAGAGAATATAATTAGGAATCTTATGTACTTACTCGAGCTATAACCGGGGGTTTTCTTCTTGGTTCTTTCCTACTGGTATGCTCGCCTGAACCAGGGTTTTGTAATATCTATATTTTAATATTAATATAATTATAGTGGCTTGTCACTTTTGATATATATATATATATATATATATTGCAATATTTTCAAACACACACTTTCACCTCTTTAACAAGGTCATATTTGATGTAATTTAAGTATCAAGAAGAGTGGGTTAGAGCCTAATTATATAGCTTCTTTTTATGAAGGTTTTTCTAACATTCACAAATTCATTTTGCTATCTAATATGAGAGCACAAGCCTATATTGATACCTCTTCCATTAAGACCCAAGGATTAAGGGGTATCAACCTCACCAAAATCACCGAGGGCACTATCCCAACCTCATCCTTTATACCATACCCTCAAGGGTGAACCTCTGTGGATGACGTAATCAAGAAACATACTATCACCCTCACAAATTGTGTTCAACCAATTCAATTAAAACCCTTTGAAACATAACTATTTTAGAACTACAATTTTGTTGACTGTTGAAAACTCATTTATTGAGTGGTTAAACTCACAAACAAATATGAACGACAAATCACATAGATGTTTACTCCTGAATAATGATCAAACAAACATTGAATTTAACAAATATGAACGACAGATCATATAGATGTTTACTCCCAAATAATGATCAAACAAACATTGAATTTAACAAATATGAACACATAGATGTTTACTCCCGAATAATGATCAAACAGACATTGAATTTAACAAATATGAACGACATATCATATAGATGTTTACTCCCAAATAATGATCAAACAAACATTGAATTTAACAAATATGAACACATAGATGTTTACTCCCGAGTAATGATCAAACAAACATTGAATTTAACAAATATGAATACAGATCACACTGATATTTACTCCCGAAATTATCCTATTTCCCTGTACTAAGGGGGACTGTTAAATTGTAACCAAAGAGAATTCCCATTGAGATAACATATTCAGTTGCTACCCTGATTACGACAATTCACCAGCAGCAGAACTATCATTAAAATAAATCCATTAATATACCATACTTCCACAGCATTGAAAACATACTCGTTGGACAGTCAAACAAATTCATGAAATACAGATTGAATACTTAGAATTAGTTTTGTGTGGGGGCCGCGCGAACGCGAGCCCCCTCTGTCACAAATTATGACGTGCACTCTCCACAATGGGAGATGCTAGACAAAGCCCCCTTCCAAGTGCAATGAAGGTGCTCTCTCTCGGTCATCGGCCATATTGATCACCGATCGACCCCGCCCAGGTAAGTATGCTTTCTCTATTCCCTTCTCCCTCTTCTTCTACTCCCTCTTCCCCCTTCTTTTCTTCTACTCACGCATGTGGGATCAATAACACCTTCGCTGCTCGCCTGTAGAACCAACATTGTCTCCATGAATTGAACAGTACCGTCTATTTAATGCCCTCCTGCAACTCACGGATCTCTTTAGCAGAATATGGAAGGAATGATAAGGATTACAAATTCGAGGTGCAAAGTAGGATGAACGTAATCTGCTACATTAAAACAGATTAAAAAAGCTGCAGACTCGCGGAGACAAAATTCAAACTTGTGCAGAACATTTCACCTTAACTTTTCAATCGTAAAGTCGCCTGAGAGATTCGAACTCTCGTGGCTTAGCAGGCTTTCTTAGAATATGTTTATTACTCCCTTTGTATTTATATGATCTTTTCCCCTTGTCATGATTTGGAATGTTTTTGGGCTACCCGTATATTATACACACTCGTTTTCATCTAATGTAATGGTGAATATTTTGATTTATTTTATTTTATGTGTAATAATTAATATATAAGTAGTGTATTTTATGTGTGAAAGTTGAGAAATTATCTAAGTTTTTATCGATATAAAATTTTCACATTCTAAAAATTTATATTTCATTCAAAAATCACTCATTTCATAGTTTAGATCAATTTTGTTGTTGCACAAAATTGATTTATGTATTTTTTATTCAAATTTTATAATGCGTTCATGTTGTCCCCTCTCAACTAGTCATTGTCTAATAATTTGACCTTGAAGTATTTCAAATTACGTTTGAAGGATTTGTATAAAAAGACAAGCCTTAATTTATTGTGATTATCTAGGATCTAGGGAGCTCACTAATAAAATCATCTCGTAAAAGATCATAATGCTACATTAGTTCTTAGCATCATCTAATATCTATAATGACACAAAAATAGGCACATTGCATCCACATTCATTGTCATAAATAACTTCTCCAATGAAAATAGATCATGAATATAATTAATTTATTATGTCACTTGATTCCAACTTATGAACTTGAAATCATTTGTATGCCATGAGATTAAAGAACTTATTCCAAAGATATATCTCACATCTAAATGGGATGTAAATTTCCTCATTATTATCAATCTTGAACACACATTCCATAATACTTCATAGATTGAAAATAGTGTATATGCATCAAAGTATATATGTTAAGTACATAAACTTACATAAACTTAATGATTTTATGACAAGGAGAGTGTCAAAATATAACAATATGTATTATAATAATATTTCTTATAAACTCAATTATATGTATAGTTTCTATAAGAAAATATAATACCATTTATATTCACACTTTTCCTTATAACCAAATTTTTGGTTAGTTAGCTCCACAAAAAAATTAATTATTAAAAATTCAAATTTATTATCACAAGCCTAGTAAAGCACATACACATAAGCATGTATGTTATGCAATTGTTCTTAGTTATTACATGCTTGTTTCTAGCTATTACACTAATGTTCTTGGTTGTACTTATACATTTGATTTTTTTAGGCATTTAGTGTGAAAAGTCCTCAGTCCTTTTTAGTCAAAATCAAGCAAATGAAATTTAGGAGTTCTATTTGAGATGATGTGATAATATTTGTCTAGAGTCAAATGGGTGCTTTGAACTTGAGCAATTTGTTTAGTAACAACCCCAACATGAAGACAAATCCACTTGGAAAATGAATGGTCGGGATTTGATGATTGGGGATCAATAGCTAATCATTCATAAGGGAATTTAGGGCCAATAAGATGAAGCAAAATGATTGTGAGGAACAAAATGACAAATTTAGAAACATAATAGGTAGTTTTGGGTGAAAATGTGCCCTAAAAATGTGATAGATCTATAGGTTCAATCAAGAAAGGAAATAATTGCAAGAGTGGGTGTATGAATAAAATTAAGTCCATTTTTTAATGTAATTTTTTCCCAAAAATTTGTGAGATGAATAGAATACTCAAACAAGAAGAGGCAAGGATACAATTGCTCATTGTTGTGGTGGATCAAAAATAGAAACCATTAATTTTATTGAAGAAGTCATTCATAACCTTGAGGAGATAGTCTAGATTGTGACATTAAAGGTGCCTATAATGAGATATCTATGTACAAATTTGGGGAGGTATGCAATACCCCAAGTAACACACCTAGGAAATTAGCCAAGTGTACTATTTTTTAAAGAAAAACATAAGAACAATAAAGATACAATAATAAAATGTTGTAGTACATGTCAACATGCATACAAGGTGGTGTATTGGGCATCATGACACACAAGAAATAATTAGGATGTTGAGATGATGTTTCACATCACACACAAATCAATACATTGACAACACTTACAAGACATCACCATTGCACCAAGAAAAGTGGAACACGTGAAAGACTTATGGATCATTAGATGAAACTGTCATGATGAACCCATGAGAGAGTGGAACTACACCACAATGATGAGTGGGTTCTAACTCCATGTTTATGTTCTCTCATGAATACTATAGAGGAGTAGGATAAGGGAACCATCTACCTCAAATACCAACCCCACACACACTTAACACTAACAACACCAAGATAAATATATGCAAGCAACATGACAACTACGAGATATCATGTCTCAACTAGATGGACGTCCATTGTTTCCCTTGACACAAGACTTGCTTACCAGAGCCAAGGTGGGATATCTCCCAACCAAAGGCGTCCAACACAAGGGATAAACCTTCACAAGATTTTGTGTTACTGGGATATACAAACCCTTCATCAATAGGAACGACAAAGGGTCATGCAAATCCATACTTCCTAGTTCAAATTACAACACAAATCTCAAATGGTACTACTTATTAGCAAAGAGACAACATGGAAAGACTCACACAATCAAGGGGAACAAATTTAATATACAAATTTTCCCTAGAAAATTCCTATAAGTACTATTTTTTGACGAAACAGAGACTACAATGCGTAGAAAGGGCACCAGAGTGTTGTGAGGATACTAGCTTATCAAGAGGACACTAGTGCAAATCCATAGGCATCCAATTTTTTTGATGGAGTCAACTTTTGTGATAGAGCCTAAAATGTGCACTAGAGTCTAAAATTAATGTTGTAGTCTTGTTTCTACTTTATAATCTTGACTAGAGATTGAATGGATGATTGTTCCCAAGTCTCATACTTGAGGAAAATTCCCAAGACTAAAAAACAATATTACAACATAAAATAGACTACAAAATGATCACAAATGATTGAGAGATATCATATTGGATGTTCACCCTTGATCTTTGAAATTAAATGAAAAGGAAAAGATGCTTCCCAAGGATTTGGAGGCCAATAGGGGACTCCAAGATGAGTCCAAGGATATGAGGGATGAAGGTAAATTCCATCCACACTCCCTATTTTCCCTCCTACCATGAGAAGAACCAAAACAACATCACTCATGGTGGCCCTTAGCACATGTAACCCAACAATCGGATAACAAAACCAACACATTCTAATGATATCCTAATTTAATATTTTATATCACATAGCAATCATTTTACGCTTGTAACAAAATTTGCGCTAATTTTATTTTACCAATAAGCAATAATGAGGAAAATCATATAAAATTACATGCATGTTTGACACCACTTCTTGTAAAAGTAATAAACAATATTTCACCACTTATGTAGGTTGTTTACAACCCTTCTAATTAGGAGGTCTCAATTATATAATATTATATTTACATGTGATGACTCAAACGTCTTAAATTGTGCATTTTTACAACATTATTACAAATGAGATAACCGAGATAGATATGAAATATTTTTCCTTGGGGTGGGGGCCCTAGCTTTGTTGTAGGAGGTTGGTCACGAGGTCTAGTCTCCCCCACCCCCATGGTACTGGAGGGCGTGTCACGCCAGTGCCGTCGATGACGTTAAAATTTTTACCAGGCGCACTGCAGTTTATAGGGGGTCGTGCTACCCGATTCCTGCAGTCTAATAAAAAAAAAAAAAATCTCCACCTCATGTGTGATCTTCAACCACTCCAACAAATTTATTTTCCCAACAATTGAGCACCACCCAACCATGTGGTACCTATACGTCAACCCCACCATGCTAGGGGATAGTTACATGTGCCAAAGAATACACACACCAAACAAGGGAGTATGGCTCACACACACACACTAAGAAATTTGAATAACCATCATAACATACATAAGATAAATGGTATGATAAACCATCATAACATGCCAACAATCATGATCCACCAATCATAGCATAAACACACCTAGAGGAAAACACTATAAACATAAGGTGTGAGAGATGGACCACATCAAATAACAACCACATGCCAACAAATCACATACAACAAAGGTATGAGCACACACGTAATTATTATATCAAATAAACACAACACTCATGGATAGACATGTATTTTTTAGATACAAAATATAATGACAAAAGAATGAGAATCCTAGAGGTAAGAAAGGAGTGTCTTGATTAGAGGGAAAAATAGGTTTTGAAGGGACTTGAAACCCTTTACAAACAAGTTTTGAAGGGAATCAAAACCCTTTCTAAATAAATAAATTTTCCATAGATAAACCATATCCAACCAAAAACCAAGCCACAACATACAAACATCTCAGGAAAACAACTCCTGAGCCAAGAAATATAACAAGCACCAACCAACAACTATAAAAATCCTTACACGTGCTTTAAAATGATGCAAAAATTATATTGAGTCACCCACCTTAACTCTCCACCTTATTAGGAGAATAAGAGGAAAAACAAAAAATGGGCAACATGAGTCCCCTTACACCTTCTCTAAACCTCTCCAACAACAACATTCTCCACCTCAATTGGAGAAAACTCCACCTCAATTGGAGAAAACTCCACCTCAATAGGAGACACAAGAAAGGGAGACAACTTAAGCATAAATATACCCACATCCACACCCACAAGAAAAATCTCCACCTCAATAGGAGATTCAAATTATGGAACTAGGAAGAGAGTAAATAAACTAGAAAAAATGGTAGCATAAGCTCCCTTAATAGCGAGAACACCGGGGTCTTTAGTAAAAACTTTGAGCACAACCCACCTAGCAACACAAAACTAGAAAAAAGGGCAACATATTCTCCCTTAAAGAGATTAATCCTTCAAACCCTCATGGCATGAGAGATGAGAGAACTTCCATGGGGAAACCACAAAAATCCCCATGAGGAAGAAAATAAAAAAATAGGGGATAAAAACCCCTTCCAAAGAGAAGCTCAATAGAAAGAAATCTACAACTAAACAACAACCTCAGAATACTAGAGCACTAAAAAATGAACTAACTACACCTAGTAAGCATCATTACCAAATAATTCCAAAGCCACAACAAATCAAAATAACACCAGCTTTTGGATCTCCAGTACCCACAACTTCATAAGCTTGGAGGCACTAAAACTAGTACTCCCTTGAAAATAATTTTCCATCAAACCATTCTTGGGTTAAAGAATGGCGTTATCCAAACCAAAGAAGCCATCCCAAAACACCACAATGGGGTGAAAACAGGAAAAGGGGGCAACCCCAATGACCAAGTGGGCAAGAAAACCCTTGAACACGAAGCCCAAGTAGCCAGCAAGGAAAAGAACAAGCCATCAGGCAACAACCCAAGCAACAAAAAAAATGATGGTTGCAACCTGGAATAAAACATTAACAACCCTACTAGGCTCAAAAGTGCACACAACAACTTGTAAAACCAAGCTGAGACAACCATGCCAACCATAGAGAAAAATCTCCTCCGACAGAAGAGTAACCACCATCGTACTATACTTTGACAACATAGCAACCACAACTACACCGGGTTCCGATAACAGAGCAACCATAACCATGCCAGGTGGATCCCCATATGCATACTCCAAGGGGAATTTCAAGCATTGGTGATAGGTTGAAGGGATACCTTGTATTGCATGAATCCAAGGGTGTACCAAGAGAAGGTTGTATGGTAGCTCAAGATACAATACTTGACAAGTTGTTTCCGCTATTGTTGGTCTCACTTGAACAAGAAGTCTGATAGTACCTTCAAAATCTCTCTCATTATCATCATAGGCCTTGATGGCAATGCTTTTTTATGTTTCAATAACCTCATAAGAATATCCTAGTTGTTTTACAAGTTTTAAGGTACAAATTTTTAAGCCCACACCACTGTCTATTAACACTCTCTTGATTTTGTGTTTATGGATGCAGACTTCTAGGTATAAATCTTGATTGTGATATGTGTGTATGGGAAGACCTCTTTCAGAGAATGCAAGTTGGTGAGTAGAAGCAATGTGTCCTATCATGGCTTGAAATTGTTTTTTGTTAATGTCGTTAGGTACATAAGACTCTACTAGGGATTTTTCTAAAACTTCTTTATGAGCGGGGGATATTTTTAGAAGTTCAAGAATAGAGATCTATGCGGGAGTGTTTTTCAGATGGTCAATAAGATTATACTCAGCTTGTGAAGGCTTAGTAAAAACATTAGATTGTGGTGGGGCTCCTTGGATTGTAGCTTTCCCTCACCGTGTAGTTACATTACACTCAAAGTTTTTATCGACTATAGTTACGATTGCGATATTATGGTTAGCTTCATAAGCAACACCCACTAAATTATCATCCTTATAGATTCCTAGGTCATTGTTACCAAATATTCTAGGATGATGTTCAATGTCAACTTCTCCCTTATAAATTAGATCTTGTATGACATTCTTGAGTTTCATGCAATTACTGGTTTTATGTCCTTTAGTTATATGAAATTCACAATGGTTGTTCTCATTGTACCAAGGAGGTTTGAATTGTGGTTCTTCATAGTTCTTTTGATTAGGTAATTTTATAAGGTTTGTTTGAAGAAATTTATGTATGACCACTTCAATAGGTTCTCCTAAATGAGTGTATTTTTGTCTTGTTGGATTGAAGTTACTATTCATAGGTCTTAATGGTCCTCTTGATGGATTTGGATTTTGATTGGTCAGTTGATTGTTTGGAGTAATTTTTTGAGGATTTTTAGATGGAGGGTTGTTAGATGAAGGTTGTATTTTTTGAACAAATTTAGCATCCACTACTCCATCATTGGTAATGTTTTTGTTCCTCACCCATAGACACAGTTTATCATTTGAGATTAAGGGTTGGTCTTTGTTGTTGTATATCTTGATGAGTCCTTTTGGAATGAGGGATTTTCAATAGTTATGCCTTTTTCAATGATGTCATCATGTGTTAGGACATAGAATAGTCAATTGGAAGCTCAAACCAGTGTTTAGATTTCCAATGAAAATTTCAACAAGTTTCTTTTTCAGGGATGAGCCATTTTTATTTAAAAGTCTATACAATTAAGTGTTTGGATCAGAAGTGAGTAATGCATCAATGACTTTTAGCACTTAAGGATTTTGAGTCATTTCTAAGATCCTTTCTTTGGTGAGTCCATCATCAGAGTCCTCTTTCTATATATCCATCTTGTCCTCAAGTGGGTTGATTTCCTTGTTGAGATATGAGGTTTTGATGTTGAAGATTGAGATTTGGTTGTGGAGGGTTAAAATTTGGTTGTTGTGGATTCAATGGGGTCTCCTCTTCCTTTATACTTTTCAAATTTAGGAATTTTGAAGTTTTTAGGTAAGGGGATCATGGAAATGATTTAATCATATGGATAGGTACAAATTCCTGCTAATGTATAGTTCTTCTTAGTCTTCCCAAGTTGTATGTCTACTATCTTTTGATCAAGAGATTTTGGATTTGTAATGATAGCTCATTACCTTGAGTGTTTTGGGGATGATTAGGTAGATTATAGTTGTAAGACGGGTTTTGTGTATGCATCAAACCTTGAGGGGTGTTGTATTGATATTGAGGATTGATGTTTGGATTTTGAGGATTGGTGTTTGAGTATTGAGGGTTGATATTTTGATGTTGAGGGTTAACGTTTTGATGTTGAGGGATAAGGTTTTGGTGTTGAGGGATAAGGTTTTGGTGTTGAGGGTTAATGTTTTGATGTTGAGGGTTCATGTTTTGTTGATGTTAAGGGTTTATATTTTGATACATTGAGGTATAAGAATTTGTTGATGTTGAGGATTTGTGTTTTGTTGATATCGGGGAGTGATGTTTTGATATGAGGATTTGTGTTTTAATGTTGTGGAGTTTGGGTGTATGAAGGATCATATTGATTTGAATTTTGTTGGGATTCAAATTTTAGAAGTTCAACCCTTGTTGATATTGAGTGTTGTATGAGGGGTTTTGTTCTTGGTAAAGAGGTTGTTGTTGAATGTGGTGTTGTCGTGTCATGCCTTGAGGAGTGTTATGTGAAAGGTTTGGATGTGTATTTGTTTGATACCTGGCTTGTTATTGAGGTGGATTGGTTTGTGTGTTTTGATAAAATGGTAGTTGGTTTTGTGATTGGAGAGGTTGATTAGTTTGTTGTGGTTGAAGAGGTGGATTGTTTAGATTAGGAATGGTATAGATGGGTGAAGCCATATATTGTTGTTGTGGTGGAATGCTAGTGTGTAATGGTGGATTTGGAGCAAATTTTGGTGGTCTAGGAGGAAGGTTCGACATGTTTGCATGTTAGGATTTTGACCTTGTTGAGGTGCATTTTGTGACCAAGAGGTTTCATACAAGTTTCTTGATACATTTTGTCTCCATGTATTAGTTGAAGCATTATGACTTACGAGTGGAGTGGTGAAAGGATTGGTCGATTTTTGTAAAAGGTTTTGGGCTGCCAAAATATTAGGATCCAGTTGGTTTTGTTGGGATACAATTGCTTGTTCCATTTGAGATGATTATCTATACAAAGGATTTCCAACTAGTCTTGCATGAGGAGGATCATTTGTTTGTGTAAGAAAGGGTGTAATTTTTGGTTGTCTTATGGGTTGAAAGACTTATCAAACTACCGTGTCTTCATCCTTACGAATAAGGGTTGGGTCTCTAAGATTATCAATGTTAAAATCAGTGGGTAAATTAGCACCATGTTGGGAAAGTATATAAAAGTAAGTGTTTGGATCAAAAGTGAGTAATGCATTAGCACTTGAGTATTTTGAGTCATTTCTAAGATCCTTTCTTTGTTGAGTTCGCCATCAAAGTCCTCTTCTATATATCCATTTTGTCCTCGAGTGGGTTGATTTCCTTGTTGAAAGATGAGGTTTTGATGTTGAAGATTAAGATTTGGTTGTGAAGGGTTAACATTTCGTTGGTGTGGATTCAATGGGGTCTCCTCTTTGTTTGTGCTTGTCGAAATTAGAAATTTTAAAGTATTTAGGGAAGGGGATCATGACAATGCTTTGATCATATGGATAGGGACAAATGTCTACTAAGACATAAATCTTCTTAGTCTTTCCAAGTTGTATGTATGCTATCTTTTGATTAATATTTTGAAATTGCAATGCTAGATCATTACCATGAGCGTTTTGGGGAGGATTAGGTAGATTATAGTTGTAAGATGTGTTTTGCGTTTGCATCGGACCTTGAGGGGTGTTGTATTGATATTGAGGATAGAAATTTGGATTTTGAGGATTGATGTTTGAGTATCTGGGGTTGATATTTTGATGTTGAGGGTTAATGTTTTGATGCTGAGGGATAAGGTTTTGGTGGTGAGGGTTAACGTTTTGATGTTGAGGGTTTATGTTTTTTTGATGTTGAGGGTTTATATTTTGATGTTGAGGTATAAGGTTTTGTTGATGTTGAGGATTTGTGTTTTGTTGATATTGGGGATTGACGTTTTGATTCTGAGGATTTGTGTTTTGATGTTGTGGAGTTTGGGTTTATGAAGGATCATATTGATATTGCATTGTGTTGGGATCTAGATTTTGAAAGTTTAACCCTTGTTGATATTGAGTGTTGTATGAGGGGTTTTGTTCTTGGAAAAGAGTTTGTTGTTGAATGTGGTGTTGTTGTGTCATGCATTGAGGAGTGTTATGTGAAAGGTTTGGATGTGTATTTGCTTGATACATGGCTTGTTGTTGAGGGGTATTGTTTTATGTATTTTGATAAATTGGTGGTTGTTGTTGTGATTGGAGAGATTTATTAGCTTGTTGTGGTTGAAGAGGTGGATTGTTTAGATTATGAACAGTATAAACGGGTAAAGCCATATATTATTGTTGTGGTGGAATGCGAGCGTGTAATGGTGGATTTGGTGCAAATTTTGGTGGTCTAGGAGGAAGGTTCGACATGTTTTGCATGTTAGGATTTTGACCTTGTTGAGGTGCATTTTGTGACCAAGAGGTTTCATACAAGTTTCTTGATACATTTGGTCTCCATGTATTAGTTAAATCATTATGAGTTAGGAGTGGAGTGGTGAAAATGTTGGTTGATTGTTGTGAAAGGTTTTGGACTGCCAAAATATTTGGATCCGGTTGGTTTTGCTGGGCTGCAATTGCTTGCTCTATTTGAGATGATTATCTATACAAAGGATTTCCAACTAGTCTTGCATGAGGAGGATCATTTATTTATGTAAGAAAGGCTGGAATTTTCAGTTGTCTTATGGGTTGAAAGACTTGTCAAACTACCGTGTCTTCATCCTTACGAATAAGGGTTGGGTTTCTAAGATTCTCAATGTTAAAATCAATGGGTAGCTTAGCACCATGTTGGGAAAGTCTATAAAAGTAAGTGTTTGGATTGGATGTGAGAAATGCATGAATGAATTTTAGCACTTGAGGATTTTGATTCATTTTTAAGATCCTTTATTTGGTGAGTTTGTCATCAGAGTCCTCTTCTACATATCCATCTTGTCCTCAAGTGGGTTGATTTCCTTGTTAAGAGATGAGGTTTTGATGTTGAATATTGAGATTTGGTTGTGGATGGTTAACATTTGGTTGTTGTGGATTCAATGGGGTCTCCTCTTCCTTTGTACTTGTCAAATTTAGTAATTTTGAAGTTTTTAGGGAAGGGGATCATGGAAATGCTCCGATCATATGGATAGGGACAAATATCTGCTAAGGCATAGCTCTTCTTAGTCTTTCCAACTTGTATGTCCACTATCTTTTGATTAAGATTTTGGATTTGTAATGCTAGCTCGTTACCTTGAGTGTTTTGGGGAGGATTAGGTAGATTATAATTGTAAGATGGGTTTTGAGTTTGCATTGGACCTTGAGGGGTGTTGTATTGCTATTGAGGATTAACATTTGGATTTTGAGGATTGATATTTGAGTATTGAGGTTTGATATTTTGATGTTGAGGGATAAGGTTTTGGTGCTGAGGGTTAACATTTTGATGTTGAGGGTTTATGTTTTGCTAATGTCGAGGGTTTATATTTTGATGTTTAGGTATAAGGTTTTGTTGATGTTGAGGATTTATGTTGTTTTGATATTGGGGATTGACATTTTGATATTGAGGATTTATGTTTTGTTGATATTGGGGATTGTTGTTTTGATATTGAGGATTTGTGTTTTGATGTTGTGGAGTTTGGGTGTATGAAGGATCATATTGATATTGCATTGTGTTGGGATCCATATTTTGAAAGTTCAACCATTGTTGATATTGAGTGTTGTATGAGGGGTTTGTTCTTGGTAAAGAGGTTGTTGTTGAATGTGGTGTTGTTGTGTCATGCCTTGAGGAGTGTTATGTGACAGGTTTGGATATGTATTTTCTTGATACATGGATTGTTGTTGAGGGTGATTGGTTTGTGTATTTTGATAATTGGTGGTTTTTGTTGTGATTGAAGAGGTTGATTAGTTTGTTGTCGTTGAAGAGGTGGATTGTTTAAACTAGGAATGGTATAGATGGGTGAAGTCATACATTGTTGTTGTGGTAGAATGCTAGTGTGTAATGATGGATTTGGCTCAAATTTTGGTGATCTAGGAGGAAGGTTCAACATGTTTTTCATGTTAGGATTTTGACCTTATTGAGGTACATTTTGTGACCAAGAGGTTTCATACAAGTTTCTTGATACATTTGGTCTCCACGTATTAGTTGAAGCATCATGATTTAGGAGTGGAGTGGTGAAAGGGTTGGTTGATTGTTGTGAAAGGTTTTGGGCTGCAAAAAGATTAGAATTTGATTGGTTTTGTTGGGCTATAATTTCTTGTTCCATTTGAGATGAGTGTCTATACAAAGGATTTCCAAGTAGTCTTGCATGAGGAGGATTATTTGTTTGTGTAAGAAAGGTTGGAATTTTCAGTTGTCTTATGGGTTGAAAGACTTTTCAAACCACCATGTCTTCATCCTTATGAATAAGGGTTGGGTCTATAAGATTCTCAAAGTTAAAATTAATGGGTAGCTTAGCACCATCTTGGGAAAGTATATAAAAGTAAGTATTTGGCTAAAAAATGAGTAATGCATCAATGCCTTTTAGCACTTGAGGATTTTGAGTCATTTATAAGATCATTTCTTTGGTGATTTTGTCATCAGAGTCCTCTTCTACATATCCATCTTGTCCTTGAGTGGGTTGATTTCCTTGTTGAGAGACGAGGTTTTGATGTTGAAGATTGAGATTTGGTTATGGAGGGTTAACATTTAGTTGTTGTGGATTCAATGGGGTCTCCTCTTCCTTTGTACTTGTCGAATTTAGGAATTTTGAAGTTTTTAGAGAAGGGGATCATGGCAATGCTTCGATCATATTGATAGGGACAAATGTCTACTAAGGCATAGCTCTTCTTAGTATTTCCAAGTTGTATGTTTGCTATCTTTTGATTGAGATTTTGGATTTACAATGCTAGCTCATTACCTTGAGTTTTTTGGAGAGGATTAGGTAAATTGTAGTTGTAAGATGGCTTTTGAGTTTGCATCAGACCTTGAGGGGTTTTGTATTCAAATTGAGGATTGATGTTTAAGTATTGAGGGTTGATATTTTGATGTTGAGGGTCAGTTTTGATATAGAGGGATAAGGTTTTGGTGTTGAGGGTTAACATTTTGATATTGAGGGTTTATGGTTTTTTTGATGTTGAGGGTTTATATTTTGATGTTGAGGTATAAGGTTTTGTTGATGTTGAGGATTCATGTTTTGTTGATATTGGGGATTGATGTTTTGATATTGAGGATTTGTGTTTTGATGTTGTGGAGTTTGGGTGTATAAAGGATCATATTGATATTGCATTATGTTGGGATCCAGATTTTGAAAGTTTAACCCTTGTTGATATTGAGTGTTGTATGAGGGGTTATGTTCTTTGTAAATAGGTTATTGTTGAATGTGGTTTTGTTGTGTCATGCCTTGAGGATTGTTATGTGAAAGGTTTGGATGTGTATTTTCTTGATACATGGCTTGTTGTTGAGGGGGATTGGTTTGTGTGTTTTGATAAATTGGTGGTTGTTGTTGCAATTGAAGAGGTTGATTAGTTTGTTGTGGTTGAAGAGGTGGATTGCTTAGATTAGGAATGGTATAGATGGGTGAAGCCATATGTTTTTGTGGTGGAATGTTAGTGTGTAATGGTGGATTTTGTGGTCTAGGAGGAAGGTTTGACATGTTTTGCATGTTAGGATTTTGACCTTGTTGAGGTGCATTTTGTGACCAGGATGTTTCATACAAGTTTCTTGATACATTTGGTCTCCACGTATTAGTTGAAGCATTATGACTTATGAGTGGAGTGGTGAAAGGGTTGGTTGATTGTTGTGAAAGGTTTTGGGGTGCCAAAAGATTAGGATCTGGTTGGTTTTTTTGGGCTACAATTGCTTGTTCCATTTGAGATGATTGTCTATACAAATGATTGTCAACTAGTCTTGCATGAGGAGGGTTATTTATTTGTGTAAGAAAGGACAAAATTTTCAGTTGTCTTATGGGTTGAAATACTTTTCAAAATATCATGTCTTCATCCTTACGAATAAGGGTTGGGTCTCTAATATTTTCAACGTTAAAATCAACAAGTAGCTTAGCACAATGTTGGGAAAGTCTATAAAAGTAAGTGTTTGGATCAAAAGTGAGTAATGAATTAATGAATCTTAGCACTTGAGGATTTTGAGTCATTTATAAGATCCTTTCTTTGGTGAGTTCATCATCAAATTTCTCTTCTACCTATCCCTCTTGTCCTCAAGTGGGTTGATTTCCTTGTTGAGAGATGAGGTTTTGATGTTGAAGATTAAGATTTGGTTGTGGAGGTTTAAAATTTGGTTGTTATGGATTCATGTTTGGTTGTTGAGGGATGGTATACCCAAGAGGATCAATTTTAGAGGGAAATCCCCATGTTATTTCAGTTGTAGTTTCAATGCCTATGGTGTTTGGAATAGTATAACTTCTAGGATTGTCTACCATTTTCTTCTTGTGTTGTGATCTTGTGATTACCATAAAATTCACAATAGACCTTAACATGGCGAGTGAGTGATAATGTTGTTTGGATTTTAATTTCAAAATGAATCTAAAGGATATGTTACAAGTATTTTGGACCAAAAAATGATGTTCAAGTTGATTTGGATTGGATAGGTTAACCTTTAGACAAAAGGATAATGAAAAAAGTTGATTGGATTTTGATGTTAAAACTGATCAGATTATGCTTGATCTTAAGATGTTGGTGAAAATTTGGATTGATTCCTTAACTTGGACTAGTCTAAATGAGTACAAGCAAAAGGAGATGATGGCAATTTTTTAAACCTAGAAGGAAGATAATTCCACTAAGTTAACAAGCCCACAAGATGAGAATAGATGAGATCAAAAGATACTAGAAAGATGATAGGTTCATTTTGATATGTTGATATCCAAAATTTTGATTTGATGTTTTGAGAAAAGGATGTTAAGGATGGTTTGATAAGACTGATGTTGATGGAGGTTGTTGTGTTGGAGTCAAAAAATGACACTGAGAGGGGGGGGGGGGGTTGAATCAGTGTCTTAAACAATTTTAACATTTTCCATAAAATAAAACTCAGATAATTTATGCTCTCAATATTTCAATGATAAATACATTCATGAGTTGAATGCAACCATTAAAGAACTGAAATGAGAAACATTAAAGAAAAACAAGGATCATTACAACATTATCACATTAAAGCAAATAGACCACAAATGAGACTACAAGAAAAATAATATGACAAATGGAAAACCCTCTTGGGGTAGAAAAACCACTCCAAAAATGTTGCCTTAGTGGCTTTAGCTTTAAAACCACTGCTTACAAAGCCTTCCTGGAAATTTTTAGAGCACCCACTCTAGGAGCACCAACCCCTTACAAATTTAGGAACACCCATTCCAAGGAGCACCAACACTTTCTACAAATTTAGAAACACCCATTTCAAGGAGCACCAACCCCATATTCAAGAACTCATAACAATAATATATTAGAGGATTTCTCAGTTTCAAATATAGCTCTCATATACCTCTCATGATAATCTATCTAATATCTTAAAGATTCATACTTGAATCTCCAAAATACCGGACACATTAGATACATAAATTATGCATCATATTTGCAAGGTTTCATACATGAATTACATTTCTCAAAATTACAGCACCAGCTACAATGATTAATCACTGTATGTATATATATATATATATATATAACAAAATGCACCTCTACATTCATGTGCCTTTTTCGAACAACTTTTTAATGGAACAAAATGCACTCATAGATATGTTTGAAAAACCCTTATATGTAGTGACAAGTGGAAAACATATTTCACAAAAGCATCTTGTTATTCACACTGATAAAAACAAAATTATCACTACTAAAACTTGCCATGTATTGTAACCAATTTCATATAAAAAATGAACACAATGATCACTAATCTGAATAAATCAAAACAACATTTGCATAAACCTGATAATGGAGAAAGTGTAACTGAATGAAAAGCATGCTATCCTATCAGAAGTATTCAAATAACCCACTTATTATTTTTCATAATCAAGCAAAAGAACCAATAACTACCCTTTTAAAATATTCTTCAAATGATGAAAATAATACATGTTCATGCTACAAAGAAATCAAATAGATACTAGATAGAATCGATGCCAATCACCATAGCAGCCCAGATTTGTAACTTCCTTAACCTTTGTTGAGCTTGTATTGGCTCATAATCCGTATACCAAAATTACACCAAACTCAAAACTCTTCTACAAATGGCCAAAAAAGAGATAGGCACAAATCTACAACAAAAGAAAAAACAAATTACCATGGCGGCGGCTAGGGTTCCAAACCCTATTTTTTTTGCAAAAAGAACCAAGCATTATGTCTTTTTCCCTAAACTCTTCTTTCTTCATGCCATTCAAAAACTTTATCAAACTTTAATGAGCTTTGAAATCCTGTGTCGAAATCTCTATCAAACAACCCGACAAAGAGATCCTTAATAATCATGAACCAAAGAATAATGATAGCTGTCGATTCAAATTATCACTTAATAATCTTTATTCCATGTTAGAGTCTTAGAAAATGCTGACAAGGTTAATGAAAAATGATGGTTGTCGAATGCACACATTAATCTGCCAAGAATTATTTCCAAAAGACTTTACACAAAGTCAAAAATCAATATAAGAGCAAGGTGACCGATGTGGTAAGATCACCACAATATATGCTAAAGAAAACCCGATAGGGTTTAGACCTTTTTAGATGTCGACTCCTCAATGTTTGGCATGCCCGATAAGGTCTTGATTTGCTTTGAATAACTAAGACCTTATATCACTTTAGATCTTGACACCATGTGGTGTAAACTATAAATAAATCAATATCCTCACCATAGGTGAATATTAACCATGAGATACTTCAAAGATGTTTACCAAGGTAATATAATGAAATAATAGCTATCCACATTCAAATGCTTCAACCAAGGTAATTTCTAGAGAGCAATGTATAAACTGTGAACCAGATTTCATGAAAGCTTATAAAGTCACCTTCCATTGACAAAACAAATGCAAAGAGACCTGGTATCAAACATTCAATGTGATCTTATTTCTTTTTAGCATAGCCATCAATCCTTACAGATATGAATTATATGAAACCAGATAAAGACTTCATATGCCATGTATATCAATCAATGTGTCAAAAACCATTTGTACCAAAGAACTAAACATATGCCATGAAGATAGAAACAAATTACCATGCACTGTGTGCCAATGCTAAAGATGCCAAGATCAACTTGAAAAAATAATCAGTTGAAATAATATACCTATGACATGCAATAATAAAGGACCATCCTGACAAAATGAAACCATCTGTCAAACTGATAAGCACTATCCACATTAGCATCAACATATAGAAACCTGAAACCAAGATTCATGCCTAGAAACAAATGATCACTAAGATCAATATGAAATGATTAACCTGAAAGACCTGAACCTGTCAAGATGACAATGTCATATATCTGAAGCAAATGCATTCCCTGAAACAAATGCATGCCCTATCACAATTAACACCATGTCAAATATCAGTATCAACATATACATGTACCAGGAACTAAAAACTGTAACAACATGCCATGAAAAGACCATGTAAATCAACTATAATCATCATGTGCCATCAAGATCATATCATATCAACATTAACTAGTCATATGCATATCTTGCATTCATCAATCCAAAGAATAAAACCAGTGATGTCATGAACCACATAAAACAGTTTTGGAATCAAGGACAAACTAACACATAAACAACTGAAAGCCAACATGTTGATGTCTAAGGATGTTTTTTCGAAAATACTATGGTGTCATTTCCTAGAAAAGCCAAGTTAGAAGGATAGTTTGATGTTTTGAGGATGAAAAAGACTATTCAAGATTGTTATGACAGGCGTTTCTAGTTTTAGGATGATAGGTTATGATAGTTTTAAGATGAAAAAGTTTGTGGGTCTAAGATGATCAAATGTTACAAAAAAATGTGGTAATTTGGACAAATGTGACACACTGTCCTAGAGCAAACACAACGAAATGATGGAAAACAGGACAATGCATAAAAAACATGGAAATTTGTTGATAGGAAAACATGACAAAAAATTCACAGGCATTGTTATGCAGGAAATTTATGACAAAGTATAATTAAAGTAGATGTGATAGAATATGCAAAAGTGGAGATATGCATTAAAAGAGTTCTAATATGTTGAGACAGATGCAAAAATATGTAAGCAAACACGACAAAATATGTAGAAGCGACAAACTATGATAGACACATGTGAGTTTCTGTGACTGTTTTGGTGATCAGTGAAAGTTTTGGTAAGTTTGAGGTGTAAATGTTCGAGTAATGTTTTAATAGTAAGTTATAAAAACAACATACATAAAAGGTAGGCATAACCCCAAGGTAATAAGATATTTTTCAAGCTTTCTTCCACAAATCTCGCTAGTATAGATCAATTGAAAACATGTCCGATAAGCACAACCTAGCTAGTCATAAAGGTTGTCTCACTATAGTAGGTCCACCACACTTGCATGTTAATACTAGTCCAAGGAGTGGGTGAGTAGGGTATGCCAAGGTCATGCACCACCTTGACACCCCTCGCCTTGAAATTATGAAGTCCTAAAAAGACACCTTATCACCTCAACCAAGGATAGTATGCGATGAGTAACTTCATGTGACGATACTATCACGTTGCACCACTATAGATCGACGACCAAAAGGTCTTAGGCTTCTAAATAACAATGGTTCATAGTGGAGGCACTCCATAAAAACCATCGCCTACACAAGCACAAGATCAAAATATCAAATCCTGTGTTCGGTATCACCCGGGACCATAAAGGAATGCTTGGCAAGTCATGAGTGGATTGAGCTACATCTTTCACTCTCACCCCTTTATATAGCTTTCTAGAAAAAAAACGTGCTTGAGCTCGAACCCTCTAGTGATGAAATCCCTAGGAAGACATCCTAACAATAAAGGAAGGATTCATGTTGTTATTTCTCATCACCCAAGATCACACATAGCACAATGGGAGAGGATATGTAGAAAACTCCTTCGGTGTACAAGAAAATAAAGTGCAAACTAGAGGTATTTCTCGTCACCCAATATCACACGAAGCGCATGGGGAGAGGATACGTACACTCAAGTCTACCAAACATAGCAATCAAGTTAATTTTAGAGCACCAACTTGAAAATGTGATTTAATCTAGAAATCAAAAGCATACAAGTTTGAAAGATTACATTCTTTTACAAGGAAACCTATAATAAAAGGTGATAGTAGTTTGAAAAATATTTTCCTTGGACCAATTGAAACCCTACACCACAAATGAGTTAGTAGTTTCAAATGTTATCTTATCCCAACAAATGTTGCATAAACAAGTTAGATTAGAAAACACAGACAACAAACATAACACATTAGGGTTAGGTTTAGGTCAAAATGAAAAAAGTATAGAAATCAAAAAGATAAAATTACAAGAAACAAACATGGAAAAATAGTCAAATATGACACTGCACCTTTCTTCATATGTGGCAATGTGTATCAGACATGGCAACATGTGCAAACATGACTTTGTAAGTCAAGCATATGCGACAAATTCATCTCAAGAAGACTTGACAAAATTAGCAAATGTGACACTATGCAGTCACAGACATGCATATCATGTAATCCACCTCCTATCCTTCTTTCATTAGTTCATTACATTCCTTTCTTTTCTCTCTTTTGGAGGGGAGTTAGGTTTTCTCCCTTTTCTCCACTTTACAGAGATTTCATTGTACTTGGGTACCTGATCAGGCCTTTGTTTTCGGGACCCATCTTTGCTTTCATGCATCTTTTTCCTAGTGTTTTAGCTACTCCCTAAGTTCATCTTAAGGAGGGGTGTTAGAGTAATAAGTCATTCCACTTAATTAATTTATTCATATTGGTTAATTAATTAAGTCACTTATTCCTTCAGGTTTGCTTAAGCTAAACTTAGGCACATTAATAATTAATAATTAATTATTAAGTGTGGACACTAGGGTTTCCTAATTTTAGGTTTTGATCTCCTTTCTAAAGGATTGATCTCATTGTAATTTTTGATTTTCTTAATGCATTTTTTCGCTTGAGGCTTGCAGAGCATCTTTGTTGTTCTAGAACATCTTTCTTTCCTTGTGACAGGTTATTGCTTCTAGGTGTTCATTAGAGTCTGTGAGGTTGGTTTATCAACTTCTACATGGTATTAGAGCTTCAAATTTGCAACTACTTGTTCATCTTTTGAAGGATATTGCCTTACAATGATTTTTAAGTGCAATGGTTTCAGCCAAGCATCTTTTTGCAAGATCTAGGGGTAGCCATTTTTTATGGGAATTTTTGGGCAAAACAGATGTCGCGATTGCGTTCAGAGCGCCCAAAAACCCTCGAAACACCTTTCGTTTCATCGAAAAAGGCCTTCGTTTGTTAGATCTGTGAGGGTTTGAAGTTTATGAGGGTTTCTAGATCCAAAGCGTACCTACAATTTTGGAGCATTTTTAGCCCAAATGGACCTCTCCATCACGTTCAAAGTGCCCAAAAACCCCTAAATCGACTGTCAAATCATCAAAATCGGACATAGTGACTCCGTGAGGCAAATTTTTCTCTTTTTTGGGTTGTACGGCCTTCTATGACACACAATCCAAGATTATTTTTTAAAAATTGTGTTTAATGGTTGCCACCATCAGTTAACCGCTAGCGGTTAATGTTAGCGGCTAGCCAAACCGCTAGGCTTAAGCCCCAAACCCTTTTGGAGCAGTTTTGGTATTTTGGCCATAACTTTTGCATACGAACTCAGTTTTTCAAAAACAAAATATTGTCAGAAAGCTGGTTCTGGGAACTATCCAATGGAATAGGTTTTATTTTCTTGTTTTTCCATTTTGATGCCTTTTTTTTTCCAGTCAAAGTCAGAATATGGGTTTTGCACTTCGGGGGGCATAACTTTTGTGTTTGGACTCCGTTTTACGCAAACAAATAGGAGTTGGAAAGCTGGTTTAGTGCTCTACACAGTGAACAAACTTATTTTCCCTGATTTTTCCCTAGGTATATTTTATTCAATTTTTTGTGTTTTCACAGTTTGCTTAATTACTTGGATGTTTTGGCACTTGGGAATCTCCTGTTTGCGTCATTTGGCTCCATTTAATTTTATCTACATGCAATAAGGTCAGTTTTCTTATATTGTTTAACTTGAAGAGTTATCATGGGTTTTTCTACTCACCCTTCAGTTGTAATTCTAGAACGGGGTAATTATGAGTCATGGGCAAAGGGCATACTTACACATTGTAGGTGGCTTAATATTTTGCCTTAGTTATTTTTTTTTTCAAGTGTTTAAGTGTTCATTCACAAGTATACTTGGGAACTTCTATCCTTACGAGATATGAATAAGTCAATATGGAATTTCAATTGAATCATATGTTCGAATGGAACAGGAGTTCATTTCATCTTTTTAAATGAAACATGAATACATCTATTCATAAACTAGAATAGGAATCCACCTAACGAGGTAGGAATCTATCATATGATAGGTATGTGCTTTGGCTTGAGTCTTGGACCCATCGGGATCATACAGATCCTGAGCCGCTTCCCTGATGCCCACATTACTTGCTAGAAGTGTATTGAGGTCGCTGTCCTTAGGGGAATGTAAATCATAATTATAGGATTGAAACCCGCCTCAAAATTTGGCCTAAAGCCTCAGGGAATCAAGTAATCAGTGCAAGATTATTTCGAGTATAGGTGAATATAATTTTAGTTGATTATCTTTTGATATGTTTAGATGATCTTGCTTTCCCTGAACGCTTGAGTACTGGGAGCATCCCTCATTTCCCAGACTGCCTACATAGCCTACTTCCAAATGAGATCAAGGCGTAAAATATTTAGTTCTGTTTTCTAAACTATGTTTATGTGAACTGTTACAAAGCAGGTACACAACCCTTTCTAGGTTTTTTAATTCCCCAAACAATTCCTCTACGGTTGCTACCCACAAAGAGAAGCATGATTAATAAATGATCGTCTTGACCATTCATTGTTTATCTAATAACATTTATCTAACCCTACTAGGGAATAATACTCATCTCCCTTGACCCATTTAAATTTTCCACATAATTATACCTTCAAGTCAGAATTACATTTGCACCATAGACAATTTCCTAAGTTTTGGTTTTCTAGGCTCACTAGAGGATTTGATTCATTTTCCCTTTATCTTTTTAGATTATCGATCCAAAGGGGATTTCCCTCCCTTTGGATTTAATTAACCAATGTTCTTTATTTCTCACCGACGATTTATAGGAACGATGTCACAGATGTTGTTATTGCAGCTATGTTAGGCGATAGGTGCAGTAGCTCAAGTGCAACGATATTACCCATAAACGTGAGCCAGAGGCACCGTGAATACCCAACACTGCTAGTTTTGTTTTCCTTTCTTTGATTAGGTTTCCAACATAATTAAACTTTCATAAGAGAGGAGCTCATTCATAAAGTATTACAAGTTTGACAACATTTAAAGAGTAACATTTGCCTAAGATAATTTAGTAAATCAACAAACATTGTTCAATAATTTACAATTATGTTTTTATTATTATTAATAATTTATTGATAATAAAGAATCATTTTATCATAACCATTGAATAAAGAAAATAACTAAACAATAGCCAAAGTATTATCATGCAACACGATAATGAGTTTTTCTAACATCTATTTCCAAAACACAGGAAGAGGTCTTTCCTTTGAGAGTTATTCATAACAAATCCACAAGTTTGTTCTTCGAGATCTTATATACATATATTCTAACATATTTGGAAATGCAAGGAAAGGGTTTTTATATTGGTTTGGGGGAAGGGTTTTTATGTTGCTTTGGGGAAAAGTTGTCGAGATTTAGTAACTGGTTTATCTAAAATTTTGGGACCTTGAACATCCCTTTTGTTAAGACTATAATCC